>VYZV01023347.1:349-25398 GCA_013401275.1 Pandion haliaetus | reverse complement strand
GGGGGAGGAGTTAAATAAACTGCTGTGTGTACATCTGGTGTTGCTGCTCTTTTTGTTCTTTATATTACAGAAGTGCAGTTTCTCAGGATCCCCAGTTACACATCTGTGACAGGACTTTCCTATGTCACCCTTTGAAGTCATTGGCGAACTAAAATATGGTTCATACCAAATTCTTCTAGCAATTACCTCATCTCCAGGGGAGCAGAAAAGAGGAATTCATAGTATTTGTAGGTTGTCAAGGAACCTGGGAACATATTTTGTTCTGTAAGTAAATAGGGAGAGTTTGGAAACAGTTTACAGCAGGTGCCAAAGGTTGTGGAATAAGGGCATGGTAATGCGGGCTGTCTCCACCGCATACATCGCTGACTGAAGTGCTTTCTTTGGGTGGAGTTTTCCTTTTCCACCTATTTATTTATTTATTGAACAGCATATGCAAAATCAGTCATTTCCCAAGAATTATTTTAACCTAGCTTAGAACATTTTGAAAGAAATTCATGTGGGTGTGCAGCACTAAGCATTACTGAAATCTTTGGCATAAAATTGCTTGGATCTTGGAAGTGCATACCAGTATGGGGACGTTGAAAGAACTTTGTTCTCAATAAATCTTGGAATAGGTTGACATATTAGCTAGAGTGGGTTATAGCTGGGTAAACACCTGGAGTAGAAAGTGATCAAGGCACATGTATTTATGTGGACTATTGGTCACTAACATATGATAGGGACATACCAGCTAAGGCTGCCATTTGATCGTGGTGTGGGATGCTGGCCTTGGAGAAGAATGAGGTAAGACTGTTGCCATGTTTTACCTCATCAAATCTCTGCACTTTTCCTAACCCAAAAGAAAGAAGACTGTTACCTAGGGCTGCTTGCACATCTGATGAATCAAAACGTGAATGTCTTGTCCAAGGTCATACCCAAAACACGTGGCTGAGTGAGGAAGATACTCTGGTCCTCATCTATTACCCTAACCATAAATGCATTTGTCATCTTCCATTGGTCCCTTGCCTCATTTACTACATATCATACAACTTGATCAATGAGTCTTGCTGTCCGTATTCAGCTATTGAAAGAGGAAGGGGCTTCTGAGCACCACGTTATCATAAAATGATAAAAATTCATAAAATTCTCTATTCCAGTATGTATGTTAGGAGCAGACAACTATATATTTATTCCTTGACTTTTCAATGCCTGCCTTTGAACTTGCTAGTATCCATATCTGTATTAAAAACACAGGTGGATGCCTAAAGATTTTCCCTATGGCATTTCTGTGGAGAAAACCAATAAAAAATAAAGCACTAGCGCAACATGGAGTGAACTGTCAGCGAGTCCTTTTGCCACACTCTGTAGCCCTTTTGCCACAGTCTGTAGCCCTTTTATCGTAAGAAAAAAAAATTACCGATTAGAACATGAGTATTAAATTAGCATTGTACTTCTGCCACGTTTGGATTTTGCACCGAAAGTACTAAGAAGTAACTCGATGTAAATGTTCATTGCATGCATGTTTCACTCAAATGTTAGTTGCAGTAATTTTGTTTTAATAATTTAGTGTCCTCTGTTCTGCATATGCAAAATCCCTTTGCTAAATTCTAAGAACTTAGCATAATCAGATCCACTGGCTTTTTCTTGGATCTAGGAAAAGCACGTCTGTCATAAGGACTGCATTGTTACTGAAAGTGAAGTTGTGTCTCACTTCTGAGGAACCAAACTGTTGAAAAACAGGCCATAGGGAGGGGGTGTGGTTTTGTTTTGTTCTGTGTTTCTACATCTATCTATCTACAAAATGAGACATTCAGAAAAAAGTTCACTCTGAATGCGAGACAAACCTCTAGGTTGTGAGGAACTGAAAAATGACTCTGAAAAAGAACTGCATTGACTGTTTTTCACTCTGCATGCTATGTATAATAAATGTGTCCTTTCTGGTATATTTAAAGAACGGAATCAATCAGAGAGGGAAATGTCAATAGAGGACTGTTCAGGTAGTTTACAAATAACCTGTCTCATCTGTCCTGAGCAATGCCTGTCCTGTCTGCTGGGAGCCCACTGCCACGGGAGGTGGGGGTTTCTCTCTGTTGATGCTGCCCATCAGCACTCTCCCGCAGGAGATGCACTTGAACTAGGACCAAGTCACTGGTCACGTAGAGGTGCTTGGCTGAAGTTCTGTGTCCTGCATCATGTGCTAGACCGTGCTAGGTGACTCTACACAGAGGGACTTCTTCAGCAAGGGAAGAGAGAGGGGGGTGTAGGGTTATGTAGGACCTTTGTGATAAGAGCAGTGCCCATATAAACAGTTTGTGAGGAAACAAGCATAGCTAAAAGTTAGTTTTGTGGTTAATTCTGGTTAATTTTGTATGCTTTTAATTCCAGAAACTGAAATTGTTTTGTGCATGGGTTTATAAATATTTAACATGCATTTTTAATTAATAAGAAATTGACTTTAAGGGTCAATAGCAGAGTCGGTTACTTTTTTCAGGCACTTTTTAAAATTGTTTCTCATTATATTTGTAAATGTAATTTTAAAATCTTTAAAAAGAAATTAATATAGGCCATCAGAGAATCATCTCTAATAGATAACACTCATGAGTGTTTTTCAGTTTTGTTCCACCATTAGACCAGGATCTCGGAGTTTTTGATGAGTACCAAAGTCTTGCAAGGAAAAGAGATTTCCCAAGGTCATACAGTAATTTTATGGAAGATTCAGGAATAGAAAACAGCTCCATGCTTTATCTGCTGTAATCGAACGGTTTTCCAGATGGTAGGCTATTTTCCTCAGCAGTCTCTCCAGCTTTTGTATGTTTCCTACAAGAGGCAGCATGCTTAAAAGATCATCCTGTGGAATAAAGTTTCGGAAAAAAGAGTGCTGGGAGCAATCCTTGTTTGTTTGAATAAATTGTCCTAATACATGCCTTTCACTATTTAAATTGTTTATAATATAGTCATGTTCAAAATAAGAGTATTACTGAAACCAGCTGACTTCATTAAAACATCAACAGAGCACTGATGCTAGTGCAAATGACAACATAAAATCAAAAGGTCTCAGATAAACTCATTACTATCACTCTGGTGGCAAAGTGATTGGAAAAATAAAATATTTAAGTTACTTGACAAATTCATATGCCTAAAGAGAAGGTGTGAAGTAAAGCCTAGCTATTCTTCATTATATATTGAAGGTTGCAGTATTTGTGAATGACACCAGACATTTGCCTGTAACGCAGCAAGTCCAGTCCTGAAGTCAGGAGCAAAATGCTATTATTTTACATGTTTTAATACACTACATGCACACACACATAGTTCCTTTTCTGTGAGCCTTCAGAAGGGGAGAATGAAAGGATGGAGTAGTATGTCCAGAAAAATAAAAGTAAATTTTAAAGTTAGCCAGGCTTCTCTATCCTATTATCTTAACACAAACACGGATCTCATCACTGACTGTAGCCCACTTTGGCTTTTGAAGGTAAAATTGTGTCTCCCAATATGCCTTCAAGACATTATTACACCTTTAGTTCTGAGGTCCTTAAACCATTACTCTGGGTACTCATAAATATACATTTCCTTTACACTTTTAAGTAAGCTGCTATTGCTGTCATTCACTTTTAGTTAAGACCTGTCAGGTGGTGTTTCTGTTGAAGGAAAGAAGTTTAAATTGTGGGCGAACTGCAGATATGTAGTTCTTAAGAGTGCTAAAATTATGAGTGAGTTGGAGAGATTATTCCTCACCAATAATTTTAGGATCCCAAGGGATAATGGTGATGTGTACAAGAGATGTTCCCTTCTCCGCTAATTCCATTAAAAGCCTCTTGATTTCTGCATTGCTGGTGTGAGACTCCAAAAACCTGCTTTTCCATCTTACATAATGACTTTCACAGTATCCTGTAACATCCACCTCTGCTAAGGCTGTCAGTGCATTGACTCCTGGAGTGACAGTGATATATAGGTCTGACAAAGCATCCTTCACAATATGCTTCATTGAAGTGAGAACTGCAAATGCTGACAGTATTACTGGAAACCTTTTACTTAAGCAGAATTAATGAATTACAACTTGTATTTTGGGATGGTCTTGTAATACACAGCTGGTCCAGAATGATATGACTTACTAGTAAGGAATTATTGCATCTTGGCAGACAGCATCCAATTTATTTTCAATTCTGAGAAGAAAAGCATTATCCACTGGATAAGACACTGGATCAGGAGTTAAGGCATTCAGGATCACGGCTGTCCCATTCTTCTGGTGCCTGACCTCATGCAAGTCTCTTCACCCAGATGTCCTTCCTTCCTTCTCCTATTCTTTCCCTTTTTAAATGTGTCTGTGTTCATTCATTGGATGTCCCCCTCAGCTCTTGCATTTTCTCCACTCCTAGATGAATGCCAGGAATCCCATACTTGGACTAAATCCCTAAATTCAATCCATTACCCACAAGTTCTAGCTCCACTCCAGGCTTTGTTTGGTTCAGACGTGGGAAGCGCTTATTTAGCAAGTTGTGACCAGTGGCGAATTAATGGTGAGTCAATCTGAAGCAAAGAATGTTTTTAATCTTCACAGCAAGAACACAGGCTGAATTTAACAGGGATTTCAGCTCAACAAGGCAGGTGTTAGAGAGAAGTGACCCTAGCTTCTCCCAAGCTGCACTGTCTCTGAGGCTCTGTCCCTGGTTCATCACGCGACTTTGTCAGTGTTCTCTGTTTGCTGCAAGGCTTTTTTTGTTTTTCATGAAACCAGATACATGATTTAATGCTGGGTGATGTATTAATACCGTTCAAATGCTGCCATCCTATTGTGTGTGAGAACAGAAAACTGTGAAACCGTTAGAAATGGATGCAATGTGGTATCTGCGGTGCAGGTCCTGTACTCATTTCATATGGCCTCACCTGTTCCCTGAGTTGCTCAGATTTTCCATGCCACCCCCAAGACCTCTCTTTCCAGCTGTGGAAAAGGAAGCTGTGGGTGACAGGTTGTGTCCTTCCCTTCCTGGATGAGATGTCACCATCCCTTCTCTAAGCAAAGTCCTGCAGCAGAATGGCTGGTCACGTTTGGCTGGGGAAGTCTGTGGCTCCCAGGAGCGTTCTTGTGGAGGAACAGGGGCACGGGAGGAGGGATGACTCCAGATCCATGTGGTGCCACAGTCCCACTGTGACTTCCCCTGGGATGGGCCCCGGTCACCTCATAGGGTTGGACACATCAAGTAGTGTGGGGTTAACTACAGCAGAGAGAGAGAGAGATCCTCCTCTCCTGAAACACCACTGACCCTTTATTCAGAAGGTTTAGTATTATTATTAGAGTACTTGGTGATGTTCTGGTACTTACTCAGCAACTGCTGTCATGAATGAATCAGTGATGTTGTCTGGCAGTAGCATGATACACACCAGAGTAATTGAGATTAAATTTCAGACTGCTGGTATTGAAAACATTTTTCAGGCAGTGGTTGCTTTGGTCCTGTTCATATGGCCAAGAGGTTAAATTTACTGCCAGAGATGTGTCTGGAAGAGTTTCTTGCTGGTTCAGATGGGCTAGGGCTGCCTGAAGGGGTTTTCTTCAGTGGGGAAAGAGGGAAGGAGGTATTGCTTTCCAGTTGATCATAGTCTTAGAATCATTTACATGTGTGGTGTTTTTTTTCCTAAAAAAATACTCCACTAGGCAATCTTTGACTTCTCCTGTGACCTCAGTTGTTCCTGTTCTGCTGAAGGTCAAAAGAAAGTAATTTATGTAAGACAAATGAGAGAAATTTCTGGCTATGTAGTTGCGGGGATAAGAACAGAGAAGATGTTTTGTGGAATGTGTGTAACATGGACAGGCTTTATTGTGGGCAACTGAATTGGATGACCTGGACATCAGTCTCTATATTTTCCTTTATTAAGTGCTCTCAGTGGAGAACTATTAGTAGTATTTTACTACCTTCCTGCCTAAGCACAGGCTAGCTTTTATTGGAGCTAACCTCTAGTAATTATAAAGCCAACATCACAATAACAAGCAAACAGATGGGACATATAATAGTCATAAATTATTGAATGCAGCTTCCTGATCCTTCACAGGAAGCTCTTCAGGACAGGGACAGACAGTGTCTTCTAAGCACCTACGGTACAACAAGGAGGTAAGCAACAGCCAACATGATTTGTCAAATAAATTCAATTTTCTTTCTGGCAAAGTAGCAAACCTTATCAATGGGGAAGAGGAAAAGGTGCCATATGCCTTGACCTTGTCCAGGCTTTTTGACAAAGTATTCTACTAAACAAACTACAGATGCATCAATACGAAGCTACTGCAAGATGGGTACCAAACTGGTATGAAAGCTGTTCTCTGTAGTTATTAATGGTTTATTGTCTGTTTGTAAAGGTGTAGTGAGGGATCCATAGTGGTCTGTCCTGGACCCAATATTTTAATTGCAAGTGGGATGATGAATTTAGTTTGCAAATTATACCACTATGGGGGGCAGTAAAAAGGTAAGCATTTAAGATTAATATTCAAACTACATTTAAGAAATCAAAATGGCTTGGAAAAAAAGAATATAATCCAACAAGGAAAAGGGCAAGATTCTTAACTTTGATATAAATAATCAACTTACAGACTGAATATGGGTAGGAAATGCTTAGGCAATAACTTTGGAGAAAGGGTTTGTAACAGTGAGCAGAGTCACAGGCAGACTGTGATTGAATGTGTAAGGAGAGTATATACATAAAAGATACCAGTAAGGCCTCAGATGAAGTGCTGTGTTCAATTTTGTACAAAGATCAGAAAAAAAGTCCAGAGGAGAGCAAGAGGAGCCCAGAAAAAAAGACTGAAGGACTGGCATTGAAGGACCAGTTCAATCTGGAGAGAAGACTTGAGAGATGTAATGGCAGTCATTAAATATATAAAAGCCTTATGCAAAGAAGAAGGGAATAAATCAACTGTCCTCCCAAGTCTGTGCTGGATATGACAACAAGTAATGTTCTGAGAGTTCAATACGGGAGATTTGAGTTACATATTGGACATGAGGAAACTTTTCATAGTAAACCTATTGAAGCACCGGGGGGAAGCTAGTGAGGCTGTGCCATCTCCACTTTGAGGACTTGTTTTTCCGTGACTGTTGTCCCTGTGTGGAACATGGTTGCTGGGTGTATCCGCCAGGTCAGTGTCTGTGACAGTAGTGTAATCATCTGTCTTTTTCTTGTCTTTGCTACTTAGCTTCTGTCTGGCAGATCCCCTCCCATTCAGCTTTTCCCCCTATTAAGTAAGGTATGAGTACACCTTAAAATGGTATATATTAAAAAAAGTCTGAGGCCTCGAGGGACAGAGATGGCGAAGACCAGAAGAGCACGCTTAGGACTTGTGCAGCTCTGGAATGATGGCACTGCATGCTACCTCCCTCCTCCAAGGAAGCTCTGACCATAAGTCTGTTTCCACTTATTTCGGGGTATATCACATTTTCCTCTATCTGCAGCCAACAAAGTTAATAAAATTGGCATAAGCCAAATTGGTGGTGGGCTCAGTTTGTCTCAGAAAGGCAGAAAGACTCTTTGTGTGCTATGTGTCCCTCACATCAAAGAAATAGTATGATAGTTTCCATTGTCCAAAAGTCATCTAATCAAATGTTTGATAAAAATATGGCTTTTAATTGCATTAATGGTAGGTACTTCAGTCCTAAGCAGTAGTATTTTTGTTTTGCTTTTCTCATTTTCAGAATTTATACTAAAACATGGTTGTTTATATGAAACTGCAACTGCTAGTTGTTGTTCCATAGCAAAGTAATAAAAATGTGCTGAAACGTACATGTGCAGATCAATGCATGTATATATCATGTAGGTGGAGAAGAAAAGAAGCAAAACACCCACCCAGTGATCTGTTTCAAATCAGTTGTGTTAATTTATTTTTAAGAAAGGTGTTTAATGTTTTCATAGTTGTCTGCATAGGAAATGTTAAGGAGATTGTTGGAAAGGTTAATTGAAGAACTGCCATCATGTGTGTTGTAAGATACTCTTTTTACATGGAGCTATTACTTTTTAATGGCTGTAGGCATGCACCTGTTGGGCTTGAGCAAAAGGTTGTAAAAGATCATTTAGCATAGAAAGCTGTGAAAAAGGACTGCCCATCAAATAGTATCTAGGAAGCATCAATATTTTTAGTGCTGTTCTTCAGATCTTTTATTATGGTCTTGCAGTTAATTCAGTATATTCTACAGGTATTGAAAACAATGAAATTACCTGACTAATAATTAAGGTGATTTAAAGTATTGATGTTATTTTTTGTTTTGTCCATTATTGATAACCTGTTTTCTGAATTTTTCTTAATTGCTTATATAGATTTTTAAAATACTCCTTAGAAGAAGTATCAGAAAAGGTGCTGATTTAAATATGTTCTTAATTACTCATTACAATCAATGTATGTCAAATACAATTTTTAATTGTAAAGCATTTCTTTAATGAAAAGCTGCTTTTCATGGCAACTCATAGCAAATTCTGAGGGATTTTCTAAGGGATTCAGTTTCCAGTCAGAATATTATATTTAACAAATATTACCAGACTTCTGTTCTGGAATCAGGGAAAGATAGCAATAATTAAATGGGTATATTTTGGTATACTTCAGAATGCTTTATATTTTGTTGGGGTTTTTTTTAATCTTGCATGCAGCATAAAAGGATCTTATTCATTTTAATGCATCCTTCTTGTTGGCTTAAAGCTGAAATACAGTTGCTTGAAAATTAATTTACCCCTCATGAATGACTGGTTGGATTATCTTTGTAGCATTAAATGTCAACCCTGAGCTCAGAGCACATTGTGTCTACGGTAGAAAGTTGTCCCTGAGCACTTAATGTTGTGTTAAATGATGATGTGTCTTTTGCAAATGTATTATTAGTGTCAAGCTGTTCCGTCTCTCAAGATTGAAAAATGGTCAGTGATTTGAGCTGCCATTAAACCTGAATAAAATACAGAGAGGCTGTGGGGGGTTTTCATGCCTTTTCTGAGTACAGACATACTCTTGAGTAGGTATAAGACATATCAAAATGTTTCTGTTAACCTAAGACACCAAAAACTCCATTTAGAATCACAGCAATTAAAAATAAGAAAATCTCACTTCGGCTTCTCAGGAAAAGAATGGTCATTGTGACACTAAGAGCACAAAAAACCATAATAAATACTTGAGAGCTTGGTCTTGTTTCCGTAGATGTGAGCTCGAGTTCTGTCGCCGATTATCGCAGATTGTAACACTGTTACTGATGTGTGATTTTCTGTCTGATTTTAACTGAGGTTGGGCCTGAAATTTCCTGTGGAATTTTGTTTTTCTGAGTTTCCTCTAACATCCTATATAAATAGTTATTTCTGGTTTTATAGTTATAGTGTTACAGATGAGGCATGCATGTTTAAGATTTGTCGTGTGTCAGTAGAGTTTCAGAGAGTTTGACGGGATTGAAATTCTGTTACTCAATGAATATACAGTGACTGGTTTAAAATCTCTCAAAGATATTTAATCATACACTTCTGTACCTGCACCTTAGAAGCTAAATGCCTAGGTGCCATTATGGATCTGGGTGATGATACAANNNNGGGTAGAGCCCAGTTTTGAGGAGTCCCAGGGCACACAGGAAAAAAAAAACCTTCTATTCCCTCCTATTAAAAACCAAACTACTGTAAAGTTATGGAATTGGTGAAAGCACAAAGTGATTTGAACTTTTTAGTCCATTGACTTGCTGTTTACAGACCCTGCTGAATTCCTTTTATGCACTTTAGTTACATTACTACAGTTACATTAAAGTATTTCAGACAATGTGAGTTTATGGCCAAATTCTCTAAGTTGTCAGCCATTTAGCTGGTTCCAGGGAAGTGTTTCTGGTGACTGGAAAAAGGCAAACGCTGTGCCCATCTTCAAGAAAACTAGGAGGAAGACATGGACATACTAGAGTGAGTCCAGTGAAGGGCCAGGATGACCGTCTGGAGCACAGGATGTACAAGGAGAGGATGAGAGAGCTGGTTTGTTCAGCTCTTAAGAGAAGGCTCAGCTGAGATGTTATTGCTGTCTACAAATATTTAATAGGAGGCTACAGATAGGTTGAAGCCTAACTTTTCTCAAAGGTGCAAATGGTAGGACAAGAGGCAAATTAGAACATGGAAATTCCAATTAGGTAGGAGAAAAATGTTTTTACCAGAAGGATGGTCAAATGTTGGAAAAGGTTGCTTGGAGAGGTTGTGGAATCTCCATCTTTGGAAGTACTCAAAGCTCAGCTAGGCAAGCTCAGCTAGACTAGCTCTGAGCAACTGGAGCTAACTTTCAGATTGGATCCAGTTTAGAAGTTGGGTCTGTTCTGAGTGGAGGGTTGGACCAGATGACCTCCACAAATCCCTTCTAACCTAAACTGTCCTGTGAGACTGCAGCTTAAAGCCCCAGGGTTCACAGCTGGTACACAGGAACAGTTCTGAAGAAGCAGTGTGATAATTGTGTACACCTTCATAACAGTGGCTCTGTAGTACAGGCATGGCTAACTGGCTTGGGAAGTACCATGGCATAGCTGAGCAAGGGTGGAATTCAAGCTGTGATTTTAGATGCATTTTACAGTCCCTTCATGGCCCTGTGATATTCTCTCTATAGTACTAGTAATACTTAAGATAATTCAATGGTAATTTGGCCATATTCTCAAATGTCGCAAGAGTCCAGATAAAATCATGTAGGAAACTGGTTCTTCTTCTCCAGTTGTCCTTAAGATCTAGTTTCCTTGGCTCAGATCATTCTGCTTAACGTTAGAGGTGAAATCAACCCACCTGACTTGGGTGCTGAACATTAGGGTCTCTCTGTTGTTGGTGACAGTAAAGTGGACACTGCCAGGGAGCACGTGAGGCTCTCCTAGACTGCTGTCACTCACGCTTTGGAGAAGTCTCTCTATGGGAAGTAAAGAGAGACCTAAACAAGCAGTCTCCTAAAACTGAAGTCAGGTGCAATGGCTGTGACCTTCTATATCTTGCATGTAAGGAGGTTGTGGAGGATAGTGTGACTGAGCCTTCCTCCATCTTGGACCTTCAGCCCTGCCAGCGAGATCTAGCTTTTCCCTTTCCCCTGTTACAGCAGGGAAAAGGAGGGGATGCTTGAAGTCAGACTGTGGAAAACCTGAAAAGAGTAGACAACCGTTTTCTTGTCCTGTATGTGTTCTGTGGGGTTTTGTGGAGGGTTCCTGGAACCTTCGCTAATTCAGATCAATGATCATAAGAACATTGATTTCAGCTTAAGTAGGTGTGTGATTTCACGCTTCCAGTTTGACACTAAAGCTTGCCACAGTCTGTCTCTAGTTTCTAATTAGCTGTGTATACATTTTAGTATGGGTTTCAGCATCAGTTACATTAATGTACTTTAGTTAAAGTACTACTGGTAACTAAAATCTGCCCAGTAGTTGTAGTTTTATTACACCTTAAACAATACTTTAACATATGAAATGGATTGCTACTGCATGGAAAATACCGTAATAATGTTTTGGTTATGACTATAACACCAGCACAGAGAGATTCAGGACAGCAGTTTGTTGGTTGTTATGAATTATAGTGAAAGTGTTGAAAGGAATTTTAAATCTGTAATGTTGATTAGCAAATTTTACTATCTGTCAGGTTTTTTGGCATGCTGTAAATAACTCATCTTCAAATAATTTGTCTGAGTAATTAAATTTAGATTGCACATTTCTCATTTCAAATATTTTGACTCTTATCTATTTGCTTTTCCATTGTGGCTTAATTGGTGTGGTCTATATAAACGGACAATAAATTTATATACCTTTGTTATAAAGATCAGTCAGTGAATAGAACTTGGTATTCATCCCAGACAGAATTATGATTGAATGTATTTGCAAGATTAAAGCACTGAATTTACTTTTTTCTAATTAAAGGCAATTAAAGATTTGCAGACACAAATAAAAGACAATGAATTGAGGAATAAGTATAGGAGCAAGTCCATTTGCAGGTGAAAAGAAGTGCCTTTGAAGCAGAACCAGCTGTATTTTCATTGAAAGAATAACAGTTTAGGAAGCTTTTCTGCATGTGCTTGCTTGATAGCATAATGTACTCATAAGCAGCTTACGCAGTACAGTATTCAGAAAATAGCAGTGCATTAATTTTTAAAGTAGCAAATGCAGGCGAAGAGCAATGCTGCCACATGATGATAATGAAGGTGGATATTGTAAAGTCTACTGAGAGAAAAGAAAGCAGGGAGCTCCCGAAATGTGAACATTTATAAAACAATAACTAGATATTCATATGATAATAAGCTTGGACAGCAGTATCAACAAAGGCCAAAGATGCAGTCCTGTTTCTGCTTAAGCCTGATGAATTGAAAAGCAGAGAGGCAGTCTTTAGTCTGTTATTCAATTCCAGTAATGAGCTATTGTTAGAATGAAAGAGTAAATATCTAGAAGGGTTGGGAATCTAATTTTTTTTCTCATTAAGTTATTCTGTAGATTTTTTTGGATTCTATCTTAAATAGCAGCATCCTTAAACAAAATCTTAAATGTAGTCAGTTGTCTTAAACGTAGTGCTCAGCATGTTGCATTCTCAATTACATGTATAACTGAGAATTTGATCCTGAGTTTGGTGTGTATGCAAAAGTACAGTGTTATGCACACTTCCTGGTAAGTCACATTATTTCTGTAGACTGAAAAAACAAATGGTCACCCAGAACTTAATGAACTTGTCTAGCTGATATGTATTATTTAGTTTAAGTTTTGCATTAATCATGGTGTCATTGTTAAAAAGAGTGCTGAATATACAAGATCAGGTCATCTCTAATCTGTTATTAAAGTTATTGAATAGAAAATATATGGGATCTCAATTTCCCTTGTGAGTGGCGATAAATCACAAAAATTCTTGTGAAATCTGTAGATTTTTAATCCTAGTTACATGAGGAGAAACAAATTCATGTTGCATATTGTATGAATCCCTAATATTCGCTCTGAGGGAGACACTTTGGCATTTTTCACAACACAGCTGTGTTTAGTAGCTCAAAAAATCCCTGTATTTCACCCTTATCTTCACCCTTTTCTAATACTACAGCTAGTAGAATAGTCTTCATTTCTACCTGTGGAAAGTTTTCCAAGCAGGATCTGTGAACAGGGCACAGCTCAGTTGAGCTGCTACTGAGGTCCCTTTGCCACCAAAGGAGTGGAAAAAACTGTGCAAGGATGGAGGGAAGTGGCAGGATGAAAGATGGGCTCTGGAGAGCTTCTGAAGGGCAAAGGCAACTTCAAGCACTGAAATGGAAATGTGGGTGATCTTTGCAGCTGGTCTTCGGAGGGACTGGCAGGAGGCAGGACAAGCAGAGAGATGATGGCTGTAGTCAATAAGAAAAAGTTGCCTTATCATGGACTAGTTCTTTGGCCTTAAAAATGGAAAGAAAGTGATGAACTTGGGCAAAGTTGTAAAGAAAGAAGTGGCAAATTTCATTAAAAAAAAAAAAGGAAATTGAGGTGGTTATAAAAAAAAGTTGAGGAAAGTTGACACTGGAGTTTGAGATAAGAAGACAAATTGATAACGAGAAGTAGAAGAGGAAAGGATTTTGCTTAAGTGATACAAAAAGTAAGATTTGGTCTGGAAATTTTCCAATCCTGTCTTTTTGACTTCTTCTTCACGCCTTCATACGTTCCCTCAGGAAAACTCAGTGTCTTGAATAGACATTGGGTAAAGCAGACAAATGGGGCTTTGATGAGTATGTCTTAGCTGGCTTTGATGGTCACTTCCTGGGAAGAAGAAACAGCTTAAGCTGATGACTCTGACATATAAATGTACAAGAAAGCTTGCAGGATAAGTGAGATAAAACTAGAAGACATTGGGAGTGTGAATATACGTGTTCCAACTGGTTGAATTTGCAGGCCCAAAAGAATGTAAGGAGCCTGTATTACTTATTTCCGCTTGTTTTCCAGGTGGTAATGATCAGTATTCACATGGTAGGGGCTTTGCATTTCATAGTCCTTTATAGTCCTGTAGTGCAGATGTCTTTCCCAAGGCCTCAGAAAGTTCAGATGTTTTAAGAGTCTTTTAGTACAATTGCTGAATCTGGTTTTCATTACAAAGAACTCCACAGATGCCCTTTTTAAACTTTTGCACTTGGTGGACTCAGACTGTTTCTCTACCTTTTTTTTTTTTTTCCCTTTTGGCTATCACATTTAGCAAGGAGAGTGGTAAATTAATGGCAGGTGCATAGATTTGGAGAACTACCAGCTCTACAGTAATTATTAAAATAGCCTATTTGTTATACAGGAGGGTTAGTTGTTCATATCAGATTTAATATAAATCTGGAAGTATTCTCTAGATAAGTAGAATCCAGTCTTAACCATAGCCACAATACTGGAATAAAGAGTAGCAGAGCACCTGAAACCAAGGGAAAGAACACCAATAAGCTTTCCCTTCTCTAGGAATAGACTTGGTCCTGCTGATAGATGTAGTTCACAGACTGGGTCTCCTGTGCCATATTTACCCCTGCTCGTGTCACCTTCACAGTTGAGTCTTGGAGAGGAGGAGGGAGAACGGGCAGTGCGAGGAAGGGGATGTGGGTTTTGGTAGCTGACTTGTTTCCCATTCCTGATGGGCCTTACAAAGCTTCCTAGTTTTCATTATCTAATGCCATTGCATTGCTGGAAGGGAAACCTCCGACTGTCCTGCTTTATTTACCCCAGATGGGAGAGCAGCAAGCCTGAATTATGAGAACTGAAATTGAACTTAGTCCTTGTCAGTTATATACTTCTAAACGAAGGTATTTTCCATGCTTAAAACATCTCAGATGGATAAATTTCTATAGTTTGTTCACAAGTAAGTAAAAACAGCTGCATCACTTTATTGAAAGTTGGCTCCCAACAAACAAACAAAAAAATTCAAGGCTGGGGTATATCTATGCCAAATTTCAGCCTGGAGTGAATTTTTATGAGTTATAAACTCCTGCCATTTATAATGGAAATTCTGACAGCTCTTTAACTATTTCATAGCAAAAGTACAACTGCAGTACTTTAGGGAGAAGAAACACGTTCTCTTTCTGGCTGGCTTCATCTCATGACTTAGCCATTTTGGTGGTTCCTGCAATTCTTTCCCTAACTGTTCAAAAAAATTACTGTACTCCTGATGCATCCTATTCTCAGATATCATTGACTTCTGAAGAATAATGCTGCAGTGTCCTGTCCTGCAAATGAGATACATTGACTGGATTAATATATTGGAGCATCAGAATAGTTATTCTGTCATCTTTTCTTCACTCCGTCCTCTAGGAAGGTTCCTTGGACATATCCTGCTTTTTTTTTTTCCCCAGTAGACATGGTTTCAGTTATTTTTCCTTTTGTCATTGAGTATTTTCTATTTCAAGTCTTTTATTAATAGTATCTGACCAAAGGGTAATACGGAGACCTTCACAATATATAATCCCTAGGGTTGGAGAGATTATACAATGAAAGCAAATTCATAACCCGACTTCAGCATCCACAATATGCTACAGAGAGGAGCTCTGTATTGAATATGAGCAGAGTAATAGGAAAAGTAGACATAGGTAGAGGTGTGTTTCCATGAATCCAGTATATCACTGGACAAGACCTTTCTTTTCCAAATTATGTTTCAGAATTTCACCACTGCACTATAATATCCAGTTTTGAAGGTGACCATAAAATAAGAAGATTGTACTATTGATTATGAATGTGAGATCACATCTGGTTGAGCAAATGGGGGTGTTGCATATGCAGAACTACTGGGCACAGCTTTAGAGGAAAGGTTAAATTATTTGAATGTAGCAATGAAAGCTAATATACAACTAGGTAAAATTAGTGTTCTAAAAATGGCCAAACATTTCTGCTTTAAGCATTGTAGCTCAGCTTTGGAAGTAGGCAAAAAAGGACAAAAAGGCATGTATGCATTGGGGGGGGGGGCGGGGACTTTTTTGAAAAGCCAAAGTGGTTGCACTGAGGCTTTCCCCTCTGAGTAGTTTCTTCACAGATTCCTCTTTTCCTTCTTCTCCTTTTGTGACTGTATCTGTACCTTGACTTCTGTTGACTTAAAAAAGCTATGGTTAATGGTACATAGCACAGCAGTAACGGACCCTTCAGACAGCAAAAATATCCCTGAGAAATATCAAGTGGTTTATGTTTTATTATTGAGATAAATGATTTATACCATTTCTACGTACTTGCATCTCCTCTGCTGAACTCAGTTCATATGGACTCACAGTAATCACGCAGTTGGCTGCACTCTTTATGACTGCAGGAGATAGTTGCTGTAACTTTTTAAAAGTCCATCTAAGACACTTCTAGAAGATTTTGTGTAACAAATTTCTACGAGCAGATGGTGTGAAGCAGTGGTTTTACTAGCACTTACTTGGACTGACCTGCATGTCTCTGAGTTTTGATACTTGCAAATAATGTTCCAGTTCAGAATGATGAAACATTTACACTCACCATAATGTCGTGTATTACACATTTATATATGCATTAGGGATGACTAACCAACAAAAATTATAATGAAAATTTTGCTCTGATTGAATCATGAGGGAAAAACATCATCCACCTTTAATCTACTTATTTGCTGTCTGATGCTTACTGAACAATTTAATAAACATTGTACTAGTGGCTGGCTAGCCGTATGTGTATTTTGATGTCCCTCTGGAGTAATAGGTTCTATGCTGATTTGTCAGCTCTTGCTGGTTGCTGCCATTGTCTGTGTTAAGGACCATTGTTCCACAGATTAAGCACCTGTCTTACAGAGTAGCTCCTGTTTAAAGTGCTGGACTGTGGGGTGTTTTAAAAAATTTTAGATCCAACTTTTCAACTGAAATAATTGCTGACATTCTTTATCATCTTTTTGCATCATTTTCATTAAATGTGCTTTTCTACTCTAGGAAAACAAGATTATAAGAAAACCAGGCCTATGTTAAGAGCTACAAGATTAAAAGCAGAGGCCAAGAAAACTGCACTAGGCGTAAAGGTAGATATCTATTTGATAGCTTATACCGCCTTTGTGTATATGTTGTCTTTTTTTTCCCCACAGATATACTGTGTGAATATTGATTTCCTAGAGATATTGTTTATGACACTTCAAAATCTAAGTGGAATGCCAGAATCTTAAAATATTTTTGATGGATTGCTTTTACTTAACCCAAAAATAACTAGAATAGTTGAAATGCTAAAAGATTTTAAGTAGTCCGTGTCCTTGTTATGAAGCATACTTACTTTAAGGTCAATAAAGTACTATATGCTTAGAAAATTGATCTTTTCAGGCAGCCTCTCTACACACAGAACAAATGCTTTAACAATTTCATATAGTTCTAAAAATTGTAATAAACATCTTCCTTCTTCCTCTTCCTATCCTATATCCAGGAGTAATTTAAAGACTGGGTTTGTTAAGTATTCTAAATTCTTGTCATTATTATCTCGGTCTACATCCTTGTGTACTGCCTCTGACTTGGAAAAAGAAGTTTAAACTAACAGCAAAACACATGGAAAGGTATGGAACTTTATTTCGGAAATGTCCCTTTTTCAGGCAGGTATGAAGTATAATAATGACTATTTGATCACAGCTGTGAATATGAGCAAGGAAGACAATTGGGAATATTTTGTGCTGTCTACTACCTAGTGTGTCATCAAAATGGGATTCATCTGAACGCACATTTATTTAAGTTACATCCAGTATTTTTCCCTCAAAACTTATTTTTTTAATCAGATTGATACAGAATTAGCAAGGGTAAAAAAAACAAGCAAAATAAAAAAATAGATCAAATACCTGGGTATTCTAATGAAAGAAACTTCAGAAATGTTAAAAAGAGAACATTTTCTTGTTTCTGGCGGATGAGAAATCAATTTTTTCAAGTTATAGCTTATAGCAAATGCCAAGGTATTACTACCAAGCTGTAACAGCTGTTGAGCTGCCAGATGATGTATTTGGTTGTCTTCCAGAATTTGCTATTATAATCACGAAACAGTGCTTTCTTTTTGCTCCTGATTGCTGATCTCGATCAAGCATTACCGTGCGATGCAGTATGTTTTCACAACATAATCTCCTCAGTTAGTGCTGTGTGTCAGGTTTTAATGAGAAAAAGTAGATTGCCTTTTTTGTTTAAAGGATAGATTATTAACCTTTTGAGTTCAATGTTTTTTCCTTCCTTTCTTATTAAATTTTACTTTTCATTTTACTTTCAATGACATGACCTTTTAGAAGTGATGTTCTACTCAGAAACTTCTACTATACAGCCTCATTCTTATAAAATGTGCAAGTTTTTTGCATGTCTTTCACAAGTGAGAAAAATATGAACCTTGGTCCTTTAAAACCCATTTTGTTTCCTTATTTTCTTAAGTAATTCTTACTTAAAAATGAGGGAGAATAGGAAAGCATATGTGTAATCTTATGTATAATGAAGGTTATAGCAGAACACCATCTGACTTCTAGGTAAGAATGAGTTTTGCCATCAAGGCACACACATGCTCTCCAGGTCATGGGATGTTGTGTTTCTGGGGTTCTGCTAGTTGCGGTGTGCAATGTCTCAGGTTTGCAATTCTGCTTCTGCCTTTAAAAAAAAAAAGAAAGAAATTCTTTAAAATAATGTCTTCCGGCTGTAATATTTTTTGCATGCCTGGACCTTAAAATGTGGCTCTGGATCATCCCCAAACAGATCACAGTCGTTTGCTTTGCTTCCTAATTGCTGAGAAAAGCTGACAGAGCTGAAGCAAAAAGGAAGGTAAGTTGGGCACCTTTCCCTCCAGGGATAGGTTGTAGGGGAAGGGAAGCAGGGCCTTTGTATGCATCCTTCTCACTGAACCTGCTTAATGCCAACAACCTCAGGCTTACTAAATGTTACAATACTTCTACCAGAATATGGGCAATCCTGGTGGAATAAAACTCTGCACTTCTTCTGACAGACCCTACAGCACTCAGCATGGAAGCAAGGCGTATTTAATGTCTCA
The DNA here is from genome assembly GCA_013401275.1 of Pandion haliaetus. Lineage (NCBI taxonomy): Eukaryota > Metazoa > Chordata > Aves > Accipitriformes > Pandionidae > Pandion > Pandion haliaetus. The sequence continues at coordinate 6,538 of VYZV01023347.1, read as the reverse complement.
GGGTAAAATGGCACACCTCTTCCCATCTCGCAGTGACAACTCTACACCCTGCTCCATCCCTCCAATTCAGCAGAGCTTCGCCATGGACAGTGGATGCGCCTGGAGTGTCTGCAGAGAAGTCACCCTCCGTACCCCAGGAGAGGCTGCTTAGCTGTGAAGCCCTGTAACCTCTCCCCCTCTCTCAGGCAGGGCTTGTTCTGCTCAATCTGTAGTTAAGTTCCTCCAGGTGTCCAAGAGCAATCTTCTTATGTTCATCCTCCACACCTGTCCCAGATACTCCTGTGTTGTCTTCTGGATAAATTTTGAAATAAGAACTTCTTGAAGTCTCCTGCTTAGCATGACAGCAGCATGTTAAACCACTCCTCATGTCTGTGGCTGTCAGAAGAGTCAGCAGAGTTGAGGTCCCATCAGGTTATGTACATTGGTGAAACTATTTTGAGGCTTGAGTGTGCATTACTTTAATTGTTTTGTAATATTCAGAGCTTTTGAGTGTGCCTGAGCTCTTCCTTTCAGAATGTATCGTCACAGTTGTCACTTCATATTAACAAAGTTTTCTGATGGTGATAAGTGATATGATTCACCTTCCAAAGGCTGGCATTTTAGTCTTTTTGTATGATGTCGGCGCTGATTCTGTGCTGTGACAGTTGATTAACTTCAGTCTGTGTTGAGGAAGAAAAAAGTGGTGTAACTACAGTGCAATGTAATAAATAGGCAGTACTTCAAATAAAATGTCCAAAGTTCTTGTAAATCTTTGAGAAAACACATACATATGTGTATTTACCATATATTACTTATCCAGGTTTCAGTACATGATGTAGTGTGCAGCGTTTCAAAATATATTAACATTTTCTTATAAAAAGCTAAGTTGCAGTTAATAAAAATATTGTAGAGGAAGGATATCCTTATCATAAATGTAAAAGGAAAGAGGAATATTTTTATAATTCTGTGAAATACCTAACACAATAAGTACCATACTGCCACTTAAAACAATAGGATTTTTAGTGCTCATTGATACCTCTAAAGCCATTTTGCACTAGTATCCAGAAGAGCTTATATTCCTGGCTGTAAACTAANGGTGGGGGGAAGAGGACTGGAAAATAGTGAAGGGATTTTTGTCCTTAATTTCTATGAAGATAATGAAATTCAACTGTTGTGTATTTCACCATGAGAGCTGACAACATTTGCTTAAAAAAAAGGCCCTCTAAATGACATAAAACTTTTCAGAACCGATCCCCTGGAGATCCTTCACATTTCATCGCTGGCATACTAATTAGCTTGTCTTGTCAAACTTTGATTGCCTTGTCATTTTCATGCAAGGTTTAAAGTAACAAAGTTTCTTTCAGTCACTGGCATTTAGTACTTTTTAATTTCCCCAATGAGAGATTTTATCCGTGTTGATAATGTCAGAGAAGCAGCTAAGCACTAATAACTATCAAAAGTTAGTTCAGGCAGGGTGACCATGCTAGTATTTGGTGTGTAATATTTGCTCTTTAAACGTGTTTTAAAATTAAATATTGTAGCAGAGCTATTGTGCTGGCTCCATTTGTATATGTGACACTAACACAGACAGTGCCAAAATATATGGTGTCTCTTGGAAAAGCAGGACCCTGTCTTGAGAAACAACTCTGAGAGAAAGCAGTAAGCTGTATGTCTCCTGGTGTTTGGATAAGACAAAATTCTTTGTAGCAGTACCAAAAAGGGAGCCTCTGAACCTTCTCTGTGTGGCTGGTTGGTTGTCCCCCCATGGGGGTCTGGTGCTGGTGGAAGCCCACCTGCTTGTCCTTACCAGGTGGAACAGTGAGGGGTCTGCAACATCGGTGCTAACTCTGCTTGCAGTGGGTGAGGAAGAGATGCCAGCAGGAGGGTGGCAAGCAGAAAATGGTTTGAGGAAAGTGGAAGCTCAGCCCCAAGTAGCTGGGGTTTGGTATGCAGAGGCCGAAAACAATGGGAGTTCTTGGGGAGAGTTTTTTTTCACAGCCTGCAAGAATGAATCAGTGGTCCATGGAATAGATGATGAAGTTTTCTCTCTTGTTGAAAGGTAGACGCAAATCCAAACAGTAGTATTTTACACCCACTTGCAAAGACATAATCGACTGCAGAACACCACTCCACAGAGAATTATTAGCAATGTAGTACATAGATTGAGCTAAGGAAAAAATGTTTCCTAAAAAAGAGAGAGCTTACTGTCTGTCATTCTTTTGCATATCTACTTAATCTATTGTGTAGCTAGCTAGCTCACTATTAAGAGTTCATCTCATCTGGAACAAGTTATGTATGAATAGATAACAAGACATTCCTAGTGTATTTTGGCAAAAGCTATTCTCTGATTTCACGCTGTTCAGAATCTGCTAAGTTAGTGAACTACATTTGCCAAGATAAGTTGGGAATATAGTTTCATATCTTTGCAGAAATTAAGGCCACAAGGGACTATTAGATCATTTGATCTGCCCTTCTATATGTTACAGATCATAAAATTTCATCCAAATACTTTCTGGAAGTCCAAGCACTTTATAATGGCCAAAATACTGGGTCTTCAAACCAGCTTATGTGCCTCGTGTAAAGAGCAGGGCAGCTTAATGTGCCACCAGTGAACAAAGTGTGATATTCCCAGTGATCCCAGTAGTCAGACTTCGATCCCTGACCTTGAAATGGAAGGGAAGGGAAAAAACCCATACAAAGGGAAAAACAAAATCAGATTTCTCCCATCTGACCCTGGCCTGACTTGTACATATAAGTACAGTAATCATGGTGGTTTGAGCATGTGAACAAGATGCACCAAGCAGGAGCTTAGGAGGATTTTCTGTACCATCTCAAAGCAGTAGTCCATCTTTTTCAGGCTTGGGCTCTACTTATGACCACTCTCTTAACACTTCAAAGGATAGTTGATAATAGCAAAACCTCAAATCCCAGAAGTGAAATCAATACAATGGGAGGAAAAATTCCTGAAAAAGAAGGAAACTTCTTTTGATCCTACATATAGAAAAGTCTGAAGCACTAAAGCATGAGGTGCCATTTACTTTTAACAATCTGGTACTTCAGGGGTTCAGAATATAGCACTGACCATGTAAATAATCCCAGTCTTCTCAGGTTCCTGAAGCAGTCTGGAGGGCTGAGTTTGCCGACTCGAACGCTGGCACCCAGGACCTCCTTTTCACACAAGCCCAAGTTGAAGTATTCTTTCCAAGAGCTAAATAAAAATGTACTTTTTTTGAGAGATCTGACCATAAAAGACTCACAGCCATGGAAGTCCATATTTTCCCCAAGAGGTAACTGGGATGTTCAGTCATTCTTGTTCCTAGGAAATGGCATCTTATTTCAAGTTTGAGCTTATCTAACCTCAGCTGGACCTTGAGAGGTTCTTGTAAACAAGATTGAAGGACGCCACACTGTGAAGCGCCTTACTTAAATACAGGTGTATGGCATATATAGTTATATGCTGTAACCAAACTGCCTCTCATTCTTCTCTATGATAAAATAAATACCAGTCATCTCCCTACTGGAAATGTCTCTGCCTTTGCACATCCAGAAATCACACTGAGGGAGTGCTTACCCCTTAAATCCAAAGACCTTTTCAGAGTCACAGTTTTTCGAGGAAGAGTCTTTCACTTTGTAAGTATTATCTACATCTTTGATACCTGTATATATTATCTTGCATTTAGCTATATTAAAATGAATCCTGTTGCCTTGTGATCATATAGCCAGGCCTTTTAGATGGCTCTCTAATAGTACCTTGTTCTTATTATTTGAGACAATAATTATCTTTGTTCCATCTGAAGTTTCTACAATAAAAAATTTATAACACAAAAATTACTGACAAAAGTTAATAAATTACTTTTGTTACCTTGTATTAGATAAAGAATAACCTGCATTAAGGAAGCAAACATCCATTTTTAAATATGATTTTGTTGAAACTCTAAAAAATGGTCACAGTGAATGTCCAGATAAAGTCTTCTAGTTAGAAATTATATGGGATAAAAAGGTTGATAGTCAAGTCCATGTATGTTTCTTCTATTTCTACAGGTATCTTTGGTCAGCATGATTTTCTTTTCATCTCTTTTCAGAAATAGCTAGGGATAGCTTAGCATTTCAAAGACAGCAATTTGTGATACCTTTTCACCTAGTTTTAAGCTGTTTTCAGATAAAAATAGTATGATTCTCTTTGGAGGACAATAAAAAATATGTAAAAAATCCCAGATTTCCTGAAAGTGTGATACTTCTCTATATGCGTAGGATATGATGCTGCCATACACAGTGTCCAGATTTGTGTTGTTATAGCCAACATTTTTCCTAACCCTTATTTTTTCATTTCCTGATTAAATTTGTTTAGATCCTAACTCTGCAACTTGCTCCATCAGGGTGGGTGAATCTGAGGACATTATCCAAGTGTTTTGGCGTGAGAGACGTAAAACTGACAAAAAATGATAGGAGAATTAAGTCTACGTTATGCTGTAATGGCATGTATTTCCTTTATGGAAAAGTTTCTGAAAAACTTCACCGAGCTGAAATCAGTAGGGTTCTACAGGCATTATTCTAAATATATGAAAATATAATAGAAAATTCTGTTGCTTTTAAAGGCTTCTTTGACTGCACTTTGGGATTTGAGAGCAGGGATGTTATTTCCTAGCGTTCTGTACCATGTTATAAAAGAAAAAAGGAGAAAAAGCCCTGTGATCATTTTAACTTTATTTCTATAGGACTTTTTCTATACTGGTTAATTATTCATGGTGAAATCCTCTGAGTAAATGGATTTCGCAGAGGGATGATGGGGATGATCCATAAAATGCAAGAGAACGGGAGCTATATATGCCGAGCAGGGAGTATTTTAACATTTCATTTCTATGCATGGCTTAAAATACAAAGTCTGATAAGTATAAAACAAATTAAAATGACAATATATACTGTTGTTGCAAAGACAGTATAGTGGTGTAGGATCTCATTTGCTATTTATATTGCAAAATTTATGTTTATAAAAGTTCATGAACTGGATGCATTTCTTAAGAGACTGCGTGTCCCTAGCTGAGAGCCAGGTGTCCTTTGTTAGGCTGTTTATTTTAGATTTTTGTTACTCTGCCTTCTTCAGTAACTCGAAATTAAGGTTCTTGCATAATTCTCAAACCTGGAATTTCAATAAGGCTTTTCATTCCCAGGGTTAATAAATACTGATCCAGCCACCCACTTCCTAATGCCTGTGTGAGCGAAGTAGTATTGTTATCTCAGTGTTATTCACTGTAAAACTTAAGTAGAGGAATTAAAGAACTACTCCCGTCAAAGCGCTTACTGGGCAGCCTGAGAATAAAAATCAAGATTTTCCCAGTTCTACTTCTAGAAAACAAGTCTTTAATGCAAACATTCCCCCAAATTTTGCTGCTGCTACCACAGCGTTTCATAAGTGACACTGGGGAGAAGGGGGAGGAAAGGTGAACCTATTGTAAAGCAGAAAGCGTTGCAAGCGTGGTATCCAAACGAGGGAAAAAACTTTTTAATACTTGAATGAATTTGCTCTCTGTGTCAAGTGTGAACGGTGCCTGCATTGTACGGTTTTGTTGTCCACTCTCCTGAGCAGATGGAGCTTGCAGTTGTATGTCACTTGTTTATTACATCCTTTTAAGATTAGTAGCTGTGTGGCCAGATGGGTCTGGGAGCACAGCTGTGGATACAAGGAAATAAATGAAACCTGTCTGATGCTGCCATGCCCTTTTGTGAGATATTGACGTGTTGCAACTGCAACAAAGCAAAAATCACTTTCCTTTAATATATTAGTGAATTAGATGTACTTCCTTTTTGTTAATCAAATCATATGAAATCAGGAGGATGAGGTTCAGAGGATGATATAATTCTAAGAGGAAAATGTAGTTGAAATCTGTAGCAAACAGCCTCAGCAAATTTACAGGAGCAATTTTAATGTGGTAAAATAAATTTTAAGTACATCTCAATTAATCATCCATATAAAATGTAAAGCAAAGGTTTCTATAGAACAAAGACTCCTATAGAGCATATGCCAACTAGGCAGTAGTATTTCAAAGTTTATTAGATGGCATATGTTGAATTATTGATCCAACATTCTGATAAACTATATAATGCATTCATGTAAATGCAAATGAAATGCTGTTCTATAGAAGAATGCCAGATTATGGGCTAGACTTCAAAAAATGAAGCTAACACAGCTTTAACTCCTTCATGGCAGTGGAC
>VYZV01023344.1:63086-74875 GCA_013401275.1 Pandion haliaetus | reverse complement strand
GACCCCTTTGTCCTTCAGGACTGTCTCCCAAACATGAATGCAACTGCATTGATTTCAGCTCAGAAGAGACGGGGTGACATCGTCAGAACTGCTGAGTCATTTTTCCCTTACATGCTTATGAAATGCCTCTGTTGGGCCTGCTGATGAGCCCTAGAGGTACAGTGAGTGATGTACTGTCAAGGAAATCCTCGAGCTGGACTGTTTATCGTGACTCTGCAGCCACTGTTGGTTTTGGCCAGCCAGGCTGAGTGGCTTGGCTTCACAGATATTGGATGTGACCCATGGGGTTCATCTTCTCTTTAAATACTCTGGATTTGACTCACTCCAGTGGCAGCAGCTGGAGCCAGCGTGCAGCAAGGGGGATGCTTAAGGACGTTGGTCCCTGCTGGTAACTCTGGCCTTGCTGTTAGAAGTGCTCCTGCAGGGATGCTGAAGCCATACCATGTCCAGGCACAGCAGCCCTGCTCCCAACCCTTCTGCCCATTGTGGGGGTCCTGCTGTTTGGTTCTAACCCCGCTCCTGTTTTCCTACAGGAGCAGATTTATGAGCAGTCCTTTCCTTTGTACTGTCTCCCCCTGCCTTTCTCAGGGTTCCCAGCAACGGCAGTAATAGCATGTACTGAAATACAAGTTATTTGTCTAATGCCAGTGAGCTTTGCTTGGTGAGCCGGATAAGAAAATTGATCTGACAAAGTACATACAACCTCTACCCAATTTTTCTGCAAGGGTTACGGCATCTTGTATTGGAAATGCTTTCCCTGGGATCACATTAGGGCTTTTTCTGGCTGGACGATATGAAATATAGTAGTATCATTTACTTTGTGAAAACATATATATACTGGGGTGCAGCAGAAAGTTGCCAGCATGACAGTGTCTTAGCACAGGGTTTGGGAGTATTTTCCTGCTGCAAGCAAAGATGAGCTATGGATAAGCCTCAATCCGTCACCCATTTCCTAGCCAGTGTTAAGTTGGTCCTTGTGTCCTCATGCATCTAAAGCTCAGTAAAATGGGAAATAGGTGGGAACACTGCTCTGTGTGAAGAACTGTGTCTTTGTGCCAGCATCTCAGTGACCCCCGAGTACCTACTCAGTCAGTGCCCCACAAACTCTCCTGTGGGCAAAAATTACCTACTGCAGGTGAAAGATGATGGAAGAGCATTTGCAACCTCCTTTTAACCTTGTTTACCCTAATTCTTGCATTAATATTGTAGTCAGTGATGAGGACTATGGCAAAGATGATGATGGAGATATAAAAATATCTGTCTCTACTGTAATGTATGTGGAGCTAGAGCTGCTGGATAGGTCAGTGCCCCTAAATTGTCCTGGATGGTATACCGCCTATTTCTTGCAGTGGTTTTTCTAGATACTATGTAGTTAAGTTCATCTGAATTTGAAAGAGATTGATCACTGAGCTGGGAGTTGATTAGGGGATGACAGATGGGAATTTATGCCAGCGTTGCTTGCTGCAGTGCAGTATTCTGAATTTATAAATATCTGGTTGAGAACCAGGGCTTGATTAGGGACTAGCTGGCTGAAGCCTTGATATGCCACTAGCAGATGATGAGAAGCAACTGTATGAAATGGCATTCTCAATTCTTTCCTTTCAGTCATGAGGATGCCTTTGAGATACAGCATCTGAAGGTCTGACACCCAAACACCATAGGTCCACACTGCTCAAAATATGGCAACCTTCTAACTCAGCCAGGCTTCATCATGGGACACTTACATCTCCCCTCTGACATCTCCTCTGACTTTATCAGCTTCTAGGTACAAATTATAGCACTGAAATTCGTGCCATTGGAAGTCCTATGTATCTGAGAGGGATCATCCTTTAGGAGTAACATTGGTTCTCATGTGGATTTGGGTTTGCTTCCTGTACCAAAGCCAGGCTGCCTTGCCTACAGAGCCCGGGCAGTCTTCTGTGCCTCCTCAAAGCAGTGCCTGTGACCTAAAGGCACAGTTTTTACCCCAGCTTGTTTCATGGATTACCATCATAGCTCAAATAGTGTTTTTGCAGGGGGTTCGCAGAACTCCTTCCACTGACTATTATCACCGCATGTGAGCTTAAGCAGGAGCTATTGTATCTGTCTAAAGAAGAAATAGGCATGTTTCTGGGCTTTGGTTTTTTTTATTGAGAGCATTTTGCATGGACACAGCAGCCTGTGCAGCGAAATAGCCTTTGTAACACAAATGGTAGCGCCGCTGCGTTGGGAGTAAGGCCCACAGTGTGGTTCAGTAGTTCAGCATCATAAACTACCTAAATGAAGTAGCCATGAGTGTCGCTTACCGAGCGTGATAAACGTTAGGTCACTGAATATAATGGACACCTTTTACTGAATACAGTTGTTGCTAGGATCCCTACAAATTATTGTGCAACGTATGAAACTACTCTGCAGGCCTCGCATTAGTCACCTGGCTGGCACAGAAAGAGACGGTTTACGAACGGGAAATTTGAAATTGCTTTAGAAAACATGTCAGTAACAGTTCCTTCTTACATTTAGAAACTCTGAGACTCTTAAGTACAATATGTTAAAAATATATGGCGGAAAAAAGTGATGTGTTGGCTTGGTGGGAATAAATTATTTCTTCTCAGGTAGGAGGCAATATTAAAATGTAAACAGGTACTGTGTCCAGCAGCCAGATCTGACTGATTACAAACAGTTGTTTGCCAGTAGTTACCAGATTGGAGATAAGGATGGTATTCAGCCCTTACTTCATGTGGGAGCTCTCTGGAGAAAACGATGACAATGGGTGATTTCTGATGGAGGCTACATAGCAGGAATTATTAAAAAAACCATGCTGTGGCAATAATATGTTGGCTATAGCCTGTTATATGGTCTTTTAAAATGACCCCTGGATGATGTTTGCTCTTGAAGAAGATAAGACAGGTCCATGTTTTCCTCTTATAGCCAATATGGGTTGAACTCAACACTACACCAGGTAGGGACAACCTTCGTAAATGGTGCCTGCTCGTCGCTAATGTAATTTGTTCTTCTCTTTTATTATCATATCCTAAGATCCTTCCTTAAACCATTGTGAAGTGTAAAGAGATACTTTATAGAATATAATCAGTGCAATACAAGATTTTCCTTCCTAGAGTTCCTGTGAGGATTGATTTTTAAAATAAATTGATTTATTTGTTGTTCAATTGTCTGATTGCCACCAAATGCCACGCATACGCTCACCCTTGGGAGGGAAGCACCCTCGGCCCCTTCTGCTGGTGCCTGCATCATCTCCCAGGGGATGGAGAGGGATCTAAGCCAAAAACCGAACATCACAAAAGCTATGGCAGGTATGGATGCAGGACTGCCACTGGAGGAGGCTTCACACCTTGTAGGAAGGCTCTCATATGGTTTCTGCTTAGAAATCCCATATGCAGGGACAAACCACGCCAGCTCTGAGGGCGAAAGTGAACCTGGAGATAGAGGATGATCAAACTCCCGCCCAGGACAACCCAAACTCCCCTCTATATGTGGGAGAATGGGTTAGTGACTGCCAGAGAAAATGTGGAATGGCCTTGCACTTCCAAGTCACAGGTGAATGAATGAGTTGGTGTCAGAGGCCAGATTCTGACAATGAAATCTGGCCTCTGGGGCCATTTTTCTCACTGACAGCATTTATTAGCTGAGGCGGCTCTGGGGAAGGACGCCGTGAATGGGATACTTTGCTCAACAGCTGACACTGGCTGGTCATGGATGCCAAAAGCACTTCCTCACTGTTGGAGGGCACAGACACGGTAATGGTGTGGAGATGCCGATGGCTGGGTACTCACTTTGAGCCTTGCCAACCATTCAGGCTTAAGTGCAGTAACTTGTCTGGCAGACAGGTATAATTACATTGCATTGCTTTCAGCTTTCCTAGACCGACGGAGTAGGCTTTTTTCCCTAGTCTTTATAAAATAGGGCTATTTTTGCAATATGAGAACAGCCCAGAAGGAATGCTAGGCCAAGATGCAGGGAGGCTCAGTACGTGCTCACCAGTGACAGATGTGTGTTAATGTGACAGGGATCTGGTTCTCTTCTTTCTGTCTTCACCCTCCTCATCCACCTTTCCTGAGCTGTGCCTACAGTGCAGAAAGCCTCTAATGACTCTTGGACAGTCCCCCCAAAGCCTTTCTTAGAGGCACCTACACAAGGATAAAAACGTCTAAAACTCACATCCCAAAATCTAGCCTCACAACTTGCTACCAGAGCAGTAAAGCTTTCTAATGGAAATCGGTGCTGGGAGGAGAAAAAGAAATCTGCAAAATAATGGAGAAATCATAAAAGGCATTTGGTTATTCATGCAATGTGTCTGGACAGACAGAGGTTTTCAAGGCAATTCGAGTGTCTCATGTGGCAGGTGTCTGTGGCTTCTAAATGTGGGCTGTCAGTGAAGTTTAAGAGGTCTCAAGCCAAGTAACTTGAACTCAAGGCTCATAAAACCATTCTACCCCTTTGATATCAAATGCCAAAGCACTGAGGCAGGTGCCAAAGGTATTTGATGGGACTACTAGGATGGAGGCAGGACGTGATTTCATAAGGGCACTAGCATGAATTCTTTACTGAACATGAATAATTAAGAGGATTTTACTGTTGATTGTGGTTTTGCTAAAAACCAAACTTTTTATGTCTTCCTAAAGCATTAGCTAATGCAATAGGAGCTCATGCTTGCAAACCCCATGGCCAAGCTTTCTCAGAGACTATGCCAATTTTACACAATATGCAGGAAATCACAGACTACGTAAAACCATTGCAGTTTGGCTTTATTTCTCCCACAGAGAATATACTGCATCCACACTAAATATATCACTCTTTGGTGTGCTAGTCTGGACATTGAAGAAAACACACCTAGAATGAACAAATATTTGTGAAATATCCTAGTCTCATGTAACTGACTGACAGGTAATTTGTCTTGAAACCAAAAGCAACCTCTAGTGCACCTATCCGCACAGTCAATGCACCATATGATTGAAAAGATGGAGAAGTTAAATGACTGTACATTCCAGGGACTCTCTGTTTCAGGTGGTAGAAGAGAACAATTTCAGTGAAAAAGATGTGTTCAGTGTTTCAATATGCAGGCTTCTGTCCTCTTCCACAGATAAAGGGATAAAACTCCTTTTGGTCATCTGTACTGCTAGTTCTGGTCCTACTTGTTTGCCTCTACTTCATTCCCTCTGCACAGCCATACTGGTGTCCTGGGGGGGCAACCCAACACCATCTTTTCCTATCAGGTCACCCCCAGAATGGCACCAACAGTGCTCTGGACATTGGGGTTTAGGATCCTTACATACATATGTATCTTTATTCTGCAGAATGAAAACAGAATTGTGTGTGAGGTCTCCTGTGCTCAAAGGGTTAATTTTGGCTTTGTTTCCTTTCATGGTTGTCTCAAAGTTGATGGAAAAAGATTAAAGGCTCAGAAAGACCACCTGAAACTGAAGGTGAAAGCTTTTGTGGCCAGGGATTGCTTTGCACTTGGCGTGTGAAAGCAGAGAGCGCACCACGTCAGGACATCTCCGTGTTGTTTGTTTGCCTACAGCAAATTGTTTTGACGTATGTGGATGAAGGCCTTCTCCTGCTGGCTTGTTTCTGCTGATTCACCCCCATTTTACAGAGAGGAGCAGAAAGAGGAGGAGGAGGAGAAAACTAAGTAAGGGGGTGGATGAAGAACAGCAGGATATTAGACTGCCTAGTGCTTCTGAATGGCTTGACTTCTTAACAACTGGGGGCTCCGCATTACCCACCTACCGTGAAAACTGGCTGTGCTCTCTCTTTTGTGTCGTTGTCATTTCAAGGAAAAATCTCCTTTGGAGTTTTTCCTTCCCAGTCCGTTTCAGCAGCCTGCCATGCAAGGTTGTGCACTTCATAGTCTACTGAGCCTCACAAATATTGCACCTCGTTATCATTACAGCCCTGACAGTGTTGTTTCCTACTGATGTGGCAGAAGAAAACCAAAGTTAGCAGTTGTACTCTGTAGTGGCATTCAGATACGTGCAATCAAGTCCCCTTCTGCATTAGCATAGGTTCAGCCACATGCTGCCTTTCAGGCTGCAAGGATTTAGTGGCCACAGCCTCCAGACATACTGACCAAACTAAATCGCTCCCATCTGCACGCCTTGCTGTCACCATTTCTGTGCAGGAACACTGTAATGAATCTATTCTTTTTCATAATGATTCTTCTCTCCTTAAAGAAAAAGCATTCATTTTACAATAGGAAGTGACTCATTTTAAACATGTTAGCAGCAGTTTTGTTCCCCTCTGTCCAGTAGTGCTACTGTAATGTGCTGCAGTGCCCTTTGGTTGCTCTGATAGCTGAGCTAAAGTTCTGCCAATTTATTTGTCCTTCTTTAAGCAGGATGCAATGTACTGGCTTTGCGTCCAACTCAGATTTTAAGTCAGAGAAAGTATGGTCTTTGAATAAAAGGGGGGTTGAATCAGGCCTCAGGAGGATTCAGTTCTTATTCATTGTGTGAACTCTATCTAATGGGGGACAGCTGAAGAGTCCTGTTTTTTCAAGGTCATAACTCTGCATGTAACGATTCTTCCACTCAAATTTTCAGATAGTCCTTTAGCACCTCTATTGTTCAGGTGTGCTGTTATGAGAAAGGCTATTTATTCAGGTGTTGGAAATACTCTCTTTAATCAGAAGCCTGTACTGTGACTGCAGAAGAATATACTAGGCAGTAGATGGCAGGAATCCGAAACGGGTCAGACACTTCTGTACTGCTGTGTGCTGTATGTACATGTACCTTCTGCCTGCTTCGGTATTTACTGGGTATTACATGCCATACGAGTCATCAGCAAACATTGCTACCTGTCCCCCTTCCTACTCGTGCAACTAACCAGGTTGTGGCTGTCCCCCTTCCTACTCGTGCAACTAACCAGGTTGTGGCTGTAGGCACAGAGACGGCACCGCTCTTCAGGTCTCCTTCCCCCTACACTAGCAGGGAGCAGAGGGAGCACAGCTGAGCTGTTGCATGGTGGTGGTCTCTTAGAGGAGGGATGCTCAGCCCACAGCCCACCAGCAGTACCTGCCTTGCCAGAATGATGACCCTGGCTTGCAGGCCTCCTGAAAAGCCTCCTTACTCCAAGCTGCATATGGGGAGAAGGCTCCAGAAGGACCAATTCTCCATCATTTCAGTTTGCCTGGGACTGTACTGTAGTTTGCATGGGCACAGGGCAAATATTACGCACCTGCATCTCAATCCAACACCCTAGGAAGCATCTGGCTTGCTGTGCGAGGACAGCTGGTCTGTTGTCTGTTAGGGGAAGGTCCATAATGTGTAGCTCTCTCTTGACAGTGTGTTAAAAAGGTTAGGCACCCCTGCTGAGCTTAGACGTTCCTCTAGGTCAGGACTATAGCTTCTCTCCTTCTGCATGAGCCCACCGGGTGCACTCTGTGCATGGCTGGGCTTTGAATGTCCTGGGTTGTCCCCATCTCTGTGACACCTTGTTCAGCAGCAGGTCTGACATAAAAGCTACCTGTTCGCACCCTCCAGCTGGGAGCACCCAAGTGTGTCCCGGCTGCTTTCCCAAGCTTGCAAAGTCCTGAATCTGTGTTTAGATCAGCATGATCTGTTTTAAGCAGAAGCCTAAAGCACAAATAAAAGAAGCATTTGTGGACTAGGCTCTCAAAGTTTGGAATGGCACTTCCCTGGGGCATTGGTGTGAGTCTGTTATCTCCTGGGGATGCTGTAAGGGTGCTTGGGTACGTGCCTGTACTTTGTGTCACTGGGATGTCATGACCCCTGAAGCCGAGTTGCTCCCCAGGTAGGCGACTGACCCAGGGAGCAAAGTGGAACCAGCGATCATGCAGTAAAGAAAGCCAGATCCTATTTTGCCTCTCTGCACTGTCAGGAGGAGGAGACCCCTGGAAGCACGGATCAGGCCAAGCCCTGGTCTAGGAAATGCTGCCACTTTGTCCTTTCAGCAGCAATACACTACACCCCCGACAGGGAAGGTGATTGCATGCAAGGCAATCAGTCACTGCTGCACCTTCTAATGAAGCAGGAATCAGGGTCAAAGCCAGGTGTCTGCAGCGAGCACTGCTGCTTCTCTGCCTGACCTTCCTGGCAGTGTTCGGTGGCACTGCCATAGCGTAGCAGGAGCTCTTCTCTTTGGTGTAGCTGCTTTGTGCAGCTCTCACTGGCAAAGGGACAGACTGAGAGTTGGTACCTGTTGCTCTTTGCTTCCTCACCTTACCAGCCCCCTCCTGGATTGAATCAGAGCAATTTCTTCCCTCCCCCACATCTGACAACACCCTCTTCTCTGGCATTTTCCCTCAGCAAAGCAAGAAATGCTGCCATTAATCCTTCCTGCAGCCCCTCTCTTGCCTCCCAGCTAACTGGAGGTGCTTCAGAGGTCCTCTCCAACTGACAGACAAGGGGAGTGCAGGGATGGTAGAGCAGGGGCTGCAGAACAGCTCCGTAAATGATACCCCCCTCCCCCCTAATGGGAAGTATGACCCTGCTTCCAGTGCTGCTGCCTTCCTCTGCTCTCTCCACCCTTACACCGGCAGTTTCTCCCTGTCTCACGCAGACTGCTCCTGGCTGTGGGACTGTGCACTTGTGGGACACTTTTGCACATCTGTACTCACAACAAGTTTCAGAAAACTGTCTCTGTCTAGTCTGCTTAGAGGGAAAAGAAGAAACCTCCCATGCCAGCTGACTGGAAGGCGCAGTCACCTCTGGCAGAGTTGCAGCCACCTTGGCACATGGTACCTGCTGCTGCAGGGTCGACGTGCAATGGTGCCTCTGTGGTTGCCCCTCTTTGCAGGGCATATCCTGGCACTTGCCTCTGTGTGCTGCTGCCAGAGCAAGGGTGAAGGGAGTTCACTTTTCTCTCTCTCTCTCTTGTCTCTGCCTTTTTCAGACTTTCTGGTGCCTGGTTGAACAGGGAGCGAGAAAGAGCCACTGCTGAGAACAAGATCTGCTGAGATGCCTGGGTTATACAAGGGAGGGGAAAGGATGCTTTCTCTGTGTGCACAATCAGGCCTGGCATCACTTGGCCTCAAAGTGGAGTTGTTGAGTTAGTGAAATTTCCTTCAGACGCTAGAGCAGGAAAGGCAGAAACAGTTAACTGGTTTCTCCTCTCATCAGCCTTTCTCCAAGATTAGTAGCAAGGAGTTAACCGTTTCCATTTCAGCAAAACACTGCACTAATGCTGTATTTGAGGACAGATCCTAGACAGTGTTTCTCTTAAATTCTTGGCACTGTGCAAAGCTAGTTACTCAGATCCCACAGACTTCAAGGTTCTTCCTTTAACGGGTAGTAAGTGTCCTACCTTTACAATTTTCTGATGTTAGAACAGTGAAGAGTAGCTTCCAATTAAAACATGAAAAGCTCTTTTTAGCACCGCTCTCACCCCATACCACATCCTCAATGAAGCTTGGCCATGCGAGTCTTCCCCTAAACATATCCAGCTTGTTCTCATCTCTATGCAGTCTCAGGGTGAGAATCGTAAATTTCTCATGCACTCAGCATACTGTGCATTTACTCAGCACACTGTACATGTGCAGTGGTTTCAGGTGTTAGTGCCAATGTTATCCTCAGATAACGTGCACTGAAGAAGCCAACACATTCACACCTGATGTAAGTCCACTGAGGTCAGCAGCGTTGCACAACCAAATGCTATGGCTAGTTCTGTTAAGTGCTATCACTGGTGCCACTGCTCTCATGAACCGATGTCTGATCCCTTGAGAAATGCATGTCACCATTGCTAATTTGGATCATCCAACAGTTTTAACCATGTTCTTAGAATGACAGTGTTAGGTCTGTAATTACAATGTAGTATCCTTTGGGAGCTGGTGCAAGTATGTGCAGAGTGCTCATTAAGGGATTTTTCTTGCCTGTGCATGTAAGACTTTTCCCCTGTTTCAGAGACATACAAAGGCAAGCTTAGCCACAGACTGCTTCATAGCAACTTCTTCACCTGAAAATCTTGAGAGGCTCTTGGTCAGTTCCTAGGGGACAGGTTTTGAAATCAGAGCTTGTCATTGCTGTGGAGATCTATGCAGCCCCTAAGGAATTAATGAAGAGGAAACTACCTCCTCATGCTGGCTGGCTGGGTCTCTTCAGGTCAGGGCTGAGACTCGTCAATGCTGTGGAGCAGACACACTTGCCTATGCCCTGCATCCTCTGCGGGTAAATACAGGACTTAACTTTCCAGTTCTTTGCACTATTGGTCTGAACTATTAGCCAATCTTCAAATTTTAATTACAAGTCAGGAAGGAAAAAAAAAAAACAACCAACACAAAGAACATCAATTCATATGCAGAGTGCTAATTGCATATGTGCTGGTCAGAGGCAGACTTCTCTTCATGTCTGATTAAAAATTCTTCTATGTAATAATTGCTTGAAGAAGGAATTAAGGTGAACAAGCCATCTAGAAATTGTAGACTATTAACTGTCATTGCTGCTTGCCATTTTACATGGCACTTTAAATGTGTAGCTGTACATAGACACAACCAAACTCTCTTGTATTATACCCTCAAAATACCAATTCACCTTGGTGCATCAGATTGCTCTAACTTTTCCCCGGCTCATTCTGCCTGTCCTTGGGATCACTGTAAGTTACTCTGAGGCGGGAGGTGTTAAGCCAGGGAGCAAGCTGTGATGTTTGCCCACCCAGGCTGCACGGGGATGGCAGCTCTGCCTGCTGAAGCCCAGTCTGTAACTGCAGAAGCGGTGCTGCACGAGCAGCTCCCTGCAGTCCTGCGTGCCAAGGCGTCTCGCTGACAGCCTCAGACAGCCCCCTCCGGGAGGAAAAACCTGCTCAGTCCTCTGTCTAAGCTGAGACAGTCATGCCGATGTGATGCTCGTGTGGCATCTGCATGTTTTGAGCCGTGGATACCTGCGAGCTTGGCAACGGTGCTGCACAGGTGTTCACACCCAAGCCTGAAACATCCTTTCCTTCCCCATTTGGGGTCTCTCTTGCTTTTCTCATCCCCAGCATCTCTATATTGTCTATGTCCCCTTTTTAAGTAGGAAATTTCACTGAGGGTTATACAGTCTGGGGGCTGGTGCCTGTGACCTGGGACTTTCTTCCGAGCCCTGTACCTGCGCTCAGGGACCTCAGTGTCAGCATTGCCATTGCCTTTGCAGGGCGCTGACCCCAGCACTGGACTTCCTAGATACTGTCCTGCTCCATCAGCCGCGGGGACAGGCTCCTGAGCGAGGCAACTGTCTGCTAGCCTTCTGATAGCGTGCTCCTTCCCCAGCCAAGGTCCTTCCTGGTGGCATGTTGCTCCTAAAGCCAACCCCGCCCCAGGGAGCCAGGCAGAGATTTGCCCCAGGGAGCCAGGCAGAGATTTGCACCAGAAGAACTCGACAGCTACGCTTTTGACTGCTGCCAGCCCGGCACGCGATTGACAGGGGACAGACCCGGCCGTCCTCGGTACCGCTTCGTCTTCAAATGGCCAAATGGATTATGGCAGAAACTTCACAGCCGGCTGAGACTCTGTGTCAAGTTCAAAGTCAGAGCGCCCGAGTCCTGGTGGGAGAGCGGCGGCAGCAGTGCGAGGGCTGGCAGGAACAGAGCCCGGCGAGCGAGAAAACGCAGGGACAGCGGCGTGTCGGTCAGCGAAGGTGCTGTCCAAGAAGCGCCCGTGTCAATCCCCACCAAGTACGCGAAAGAACACGTTCCCGCTGCTGCCCTCAGCAGCCCGAGGACGCCGCAGCGCGCTCACCCCGCACCGCACCGCACCGCAGCCGGGCAGGAGACGCTCCGGCGGGCGCTGCCGGCAGCTCTGCGGGAACCCCGCGGCCTCCCCCCGCCGCGGCAGCTCCCGGGGCAGCCCGCCCACGGCGCCC
>VYZV01023344.1:1335-62769 GCA_013401275.1 Pandion haliaetus | reverse complement strand
CACCCCCACCCCCGGTCGGCGGGGGCTGGTCCGGGGCCCCGCCGAGGAGGGGAAGCCCGGCCGAGACGGGCCCGAGGAGACCCTGCCTCGGCGCCGCTCCTCGGCGCGCCTCAGGCCCCTCTTCCCTCCCCTCGGCCCGGCCCGGGCCCCGCGGCAGCGCGGGGGGGCCCCCGGCTCTTACCCCCCCGCTGCCTCCCCGGCCGCGGAGCCGGGCCGGGTGGCGGTGAGGGTGAACCTCCGCCTCCCCCGTGAGCAGCGGGCTCGCCCCACCGCGACGAAGAGCGGGGAAAGGGCGTTTTCGACCGAGTGGGCAGGGGCAAGTCGGTCGGGTGCCAGAAGGGCCCGGGCAGGGGCTGGTGGCGGCGGGCCTGCCTGGCAGCCCAGGGTTATGCTTCAAAGCGGGCCGGGAAGGAAGCAGTAAAATCCAGGAGCGAGCGCTTGTGTCGGCAGAATTGAAACGCAGACCCGGGGTTAGCGGCACTGCCGCCCTTCTCCCCGCAGCAGCGCGGGGTGACAGGCCGGGGTGGCCAGCAGTGAAGCCCGCCATGCTTCCCCCCCGCCAACGGCGGCGTCTGCGTGATTCCCATGAGGCAAAGCAGGAGGGAAATGGGGATTTCTGAAATCCTCTCCGCCCGTTCCTCAACGTCTGTGCATTTCAGTACGTAGTCCCAGGTGTAACTGACAAAGGATTTAGAGTTTCGCTTCTTACATTAGGGTGGTGGAGCCCTGTGCTTTGCGCTACGGATGAGCGGGCTGGACAGATGACAGCACATGTGAGATGTTCAGGAGGTCACGGTTTAGCGATAAAAGAGATGCTCGACTACGGTGCACTTCTACTGAACAGAAAACAAGACTTGTTTTTTCACCCAAAGTGCCATAGGGTTGAGCCCCACAGCCGGGCACGGCGCGTGGGAAGAATCCCCGGGATTTCTGTGGCTGCCAGAGCAGGCCAAGGGGGATGTGCGTGTGCAATGCACGTGAGGTTGGTCAATGAGGCATGTCCTTTGGGGTACGCACAAGATACAGTGGGTGGCTTACAAAACTAAATGAAGATGTGGTCCTTGCTCTCCAAAAACACCTGACTGTTTAGCGTGGATAATAATATGGCATAAAAAGCGTGTTACAGGTGGGAGGGCACCATTAGGGCAAGTGCTGTAACAGACCATCAGGTGACTAAACAAAGACATGTATATCTTTGGGTTTCCATGATCTTGTTTGAAAAGTAGTTTAGCTGCTGTTTGGAAACACAACAAGGAGCAAGCAAGGCTCTGGTCCTGCAAGGACTCGAGTTCGTTACGTTGCTGGGAGACTCAGATTATTCGCACACTCAAACGTTTAATAGAAGAGGTCTTTTCGAACTGTACTGAAACTGCTGTCAAGCTTCTCAGGTTAAACGTGCTGGAAAAAACCATACATTTTTCCTTTGCTTTTTCAATTGATGTCGTTGTGAATGTAGCCTTAAAGATGGTTACAGGCTGCTAGTACGGCCTTTAAGTGGATGTGTTCCTTTTAAAAAGAAATCTTGAAACGGTTCATTCAAATAACCAACAGAATTGTATAAAGCAGTGGGGTGTGTGTGATTATACAGTACAAAGCCCTGTGAATTCAACTCTGCCTGTTTTTTTCCAGATATTTAACCTACAGGGGTTTCTTCCCGTTATTTTAAAAAGTGTAATTTCTTCTCATGTTCCTGCAACAGACCTGATGAGGAAAGATATCTTTTATTGCCTCCTGAAAGAGAAGTGATGATTCCTGGAACCTTTTCTTGGGCGGATTAAGTGCATCAGCAGGGCTGAAAGCATGACTCGCTGTTTCGAAGCTAAGTGAAGTTTATCAGCAAAACAACACACAAAAGAAGGAGGGGGCAGTGGAGCAGTAGCTTGACAAGCGATGGTTAAAAAGCTGCACATCCAGTTTGCAGCGCTTTTGGTCTCTCAACTTCCCGATTAACAGCAGCGAAATCCTGCAGAAGCTGGAGGCTAAGGAAGCGCCTCTGCCATCCATTTTCTGTTGTGCTGCTCCCACTGTTCTGTCTGGCCTAGTTTTAAACATCCTGAGCAATAGGACTTCCCTGGAGAGGTTTCTATAATATTAGGATTCATTTCCTCAGAGTTAGAGTTGTCTCCAGGGCACAGTTCAGGTAGCTGCTCGTGTGCTGAGAAGAGCTTTTGGTCGTAAGGGAAAGAATCTTTTCCCATCTTCCCACCTGGAACTCTCACTAGAACCTCACAGATGCAAGTGGCTCTGCTGCATCTGATGTGTTCCTGTTGTGCAAGGGGAAAAACTGGAAAATTTGGTCATGTTCACTAACACTTCCTCTGGCCTGCCCTGCAAATGGAGAGCCCAGAGAAAATGAATCTGCTTCTGGTACCTCAGTTAGCTTGATTAAATCTTGTTGAGGAACTTTTCTGCCTCACTGCGCCAAGAGCTTCTAAGGCAGGATGGACCAGGTTTCCAGGTCTGATTTGCTTTTGTTTCACTGAAGTCAAATTAATAAAATACTTGGTAATATATCAGAATTAAAGGCCCAAAGTAACTGTGAAGACTGCTATTGCATTCAGTGTGTAAAAGGTGTTTTGAGGGGGTTTTGTCCTTCAGACAAGTTTTTGGCCTAAATGAAATTAATTTGGTTATTCCAATCTGAATTGTGCCGTAATAGAACCTTAGACATAAAAAAATTTTCAGTAAAGCCAATTCAAAACTAACCGCAATGGTTGCTTCTACTTAAAGCTGTTTATTTTTAAACAGCTTGCTATTTTCTAGCTACTTTCTAAAGGGATGACATTTACATCTAAGAGCAGGCCCACAGTGAGAAGAGCACTGGTCTGCTCTGGAATTAACAGTGAAGGCAGAATGCCTCTGGAGCTTTGAGGAGGATGGTTTCTGAATCTCATCTTATAAACAGCCACATGCTCAGACAATGAATGATATTTATTCTTTTCTGAAGAGCAGTTTATTCTTTGTATGACATGCTACATAAGAGGTGGATGTACCTTGCTTTTAAAATTCCAGAATCACTTGAACTTGGTTAGTTTTCTGTTTTTCAGAGGAACCGAGCCTCCCTGTAAACTGCTAGGCAGTGATCCTGGGGGAAGGAAGGTCGAGTGACATGTTAGTCACGTACACCCCCATCCACTTGGGCTGTGGAGCAAAGCAATAGTGACTTAAGAGAAAAGAGTCACTGACTCAAGGAGCCTGGAAGAACTAAATGTTGTGCTGTTGTTAGACACTGGCATGAGTAACATGGCAAAGGTGAAACTGGAAGACTAATGCGTGGAGTGTGTACGAGGGATTGGGAGAGGCAGTGTGAAGGTAGAGAAGTCTCTCAAAGGAAGAGGTATCATTTGGCCAAAAAAAGGGGCTTAACAGTTACAAGAGGCAAGGGATGTTGGCAGGAAAACTAGTTTATGGCCTGATCAAGGTTGTCTTACCTGTGTAGCAGTGGTGCACAAATTCATCTCAGAGCTGCTGCAGAGAAAATGATACCTATGAGAATGACAAGTCGTAGATTATACTTTATTAGATGCTTGTATATAATTTTGCTGCAAGAAACCCTTCTCTTCGAAGCAATATTTTTATCTTTCCTTACTGTTAGCCTGCAGAATAATTGAGTCAAATTCTACTCCGTCTGAGTTAAAGGACTGTCTTTGTCAATACCATTCTGCAGGTCTCTCCAGGCTTGGAAGGCAAGGGAGACCTTTCTGTGTTCTCATAAAAGCCGTTAAGGAAAAAACGTGATTATGAAAGTTCTTTACTGGAGCCTCCTCAGTGCCTCTGAATAGACAGGCTGCAGTTTTACAAAAGAACAGTAAAGGTATATTAATTTTTAAGGTGAGAACTTTTTCTTGTGCTGGTGGTGATTGCTGGGAAGGCTGCGGGGCCAGAATACCGGTGTATCCTGGCTTCTCCAGCTTGTGCTGCAGGTTCATAGCCTGCACCCTCAGGCTCCACACCCCTGTAGATTCCTTTTCATCTCTTCCTTCTTTGGGCTCATACCTCCTTGGAGACCTTATGAACGTTATGATAGGTCTCAAACAGTGACTGTAATGGAGCTTTGCCTATTTGAACCATCTGAAAACATGTTTAAAGCTTTTAAACACCTATTTTTTTCCCTCCTAAAATTAATTGTTTATTCCCTGACCTTCCTTTTAGGTTTCAACTGACAAATCTCATTGTAATTCATTTGAGCACTATTGTGACCATACTTTCCAAGGGAACAGAAAACAGATGTGATAAATGCCTGAACATGAGGTTTAACCTAGCATCTGTTGTTGTAAAGAAGCATTACAAAACAAAGGAGGGTAACTGTGTTTTGTTTGCATTTAATTTGTAGGTGATACACCTGATTTTCCATAGTACTTTTTTCAGGTAACATTGAAAACATGTGGCAGAAATATGTGTTGAGATAAACTCATTTGACCTGTCCAGTTTGCAGTGCTTATGACAAATTAGTACCATTTTTGAAACAGTCAGCATATAGGTGGTGTTTCAAATAAAATGAATCCATTACGATAGAAGTTAGATTCTTTCTGCAAGATAAGGAAGTGAAGAGAATCCATCAGAGCTTGTATGATGTACTTGCATGATGCTTAACTCTAGAGTTAACAGGCTAATTCATATGTTTAGCGTAAGCATATGCTTAAGTGCTTTGCTGAATTCAGGCATAAATAAATGAGGATTAAAATGTGGCTACTTGACAAATACTTCTAATTTATCCTCTCCTCAAGGTGAAAAGAAAGCACATGAGATTCATGTCAGAGATTGTCTGCATTTCCTCTACTGGGATTTTTAAAAGTTGAATAATAAAGTACTTGAATATTTAAGTTTTTTGCTTGGGCTGGAAATTCCACGTGGTTTAACTGTAGAAAAGGTAGGGTGTGCACAGCCATCACAGTAGAATGCTGACAAACGGGGGTGAAAATTTCTTACTCCATTACCGAGCAGAAATCAAGTCCAGCCTGTGAATGCCAAAGAAAAGGGTGAAAACAGGTTAGATTATCTTATATTTTAAAACCATTGTACCAATTATTTGTACTAATTATTGCAAAAAATATTATTATTACAGCATAACAGTGCATTCATATTCATCATGCTAAATCTTGTTAGACCTCATTTCAGGATCAAGTCACAAAGTTACATACTTTGTTCTGTAGTTTAGGGTTATCCCATGCAAATGCCACGTTTAGCTGGTTTGGTTAAATCCTCCCTGCATATCTCAAGATAAAGCTACATGATTTTCATTTAGATTTGGAGCTTTTCTTCACTTTAAGAAAATATATAATCCTTTCCCATATTTACTTGTTGATGCCTTTGCGTTACTGGAACGTAACGAGTGCCAGCAAAATCAATGCGCCTCTTTATGAGAGCTGGGAACAGTTTCTGTATGGAGCAGTCATCACTGGCTGGTAACGAGGCACCTACAGAGAGGGTCTTGTCAGAAGTTGTGGCTCTGCCATTGGCGTGCTTGTCACGGGCATGCACAGCGGCAATCCCTGCAGCTGCGCGAGCCTGGGTGCTGAAGGCAGCTTTTCCACCGACTTGTATGCGGCTTATTTCTGACAGCCTGGTAGAACCAAAGGAAACTCTTGCAGCATCACCTTCGTTTTACATGGGGAGAGACAGAAGGCATAAAGAGTGTGGCTCCATGGACGAAAGGCTGATGCAGGCTCTGATGTTGTAGCCAATTAAATAGATTGCAAGGCCCCTGTTAACTTCTGCCCAGCTACCAAATGAGCAGCCAGCCCGAGAAGAATAAGATTACTTTCTCATTTTACATAACGCTTTTACATGCTACCCTCCCTATTAATTAACTGGAGTAAAGGTTCTGGCTTCCTTGGAACTCCTCTTCTCTTGTCTGATACGCTTTGAATTAGAAGTAACCATTATAAAATGTATCAGAAGCAAAAGACTAATTTTTTCTCACTTTCTAGGTATTGTGGGTATTTTTAGGTACGATACTTAGCAGATACAGCAAAAATACCTTCCTGCAGGTGAGTGTTTTAAGTGGCCATAAAAGCCACTGTTCATCTGGCTTTATTTCTTTGATATAAAAAAATCTTATTCTGAATTTTCAGCAAGAGTAAATTTGTCTGTCAGTGGACGCATATTTTCCTGCTTTCGGCTTGTCTTTTTTGTTGTCATTATTGTTCTAGATGAAAAGAGTTAGTGCTTATTCAAAAAATAGTGCCATTAAAAATGTTAATGAGCTTTGTACCCAGTCTTACTCTCATGTAGTTCCACTGACTCTGCCACAATTTCTCTTGATTTACTGTGGCATAAGTGAGGCATAAGCAGGATCTGGCTCAGTTTAGCCACAGCTTTACTGTAATCCATAAGGCCAATGAGAGCACAAAACCAAGGAAGCTCTACATAATCAAAAATCAAATGCAGTCTTCCTACATCTCCGCTTAGTCACTTGCTGGTGATATCAAACATATGTCCAAGCTTACACTAGAGGCACAACAAGCAGTTGCCTAGGGGAAGAGCAACAAGACCAGTCATGTGTCTGAGCCCCGAGACTAGAAATGGTTCGATTAAATTCATGTCACTTTAAAGGCAGGTGCAGCACTCTGATATCCTTATGTTTATTCTGCAGCTCACCTAGTTCTGTCTGTGGCAGGAGGAAAAGATGTTGGAGCACATCATTGAAGAAAGAAAAAAAAAACCCCAACAAACCGAAAATTGAACTTGTCAGTATTAGCAGGGAAAGGGATGTTAACTGCAAACTAACTGATGCAGTTCAACTCGACAGAGACAATTGAGCAATTCTCTGTGCAGCGGCAGAGCTGCAGTAAGCCCGTCTTCTAGGTGGGGACCAGTTTCATTAACTTCAGGAAGATTGCTTCACTGAGTAGGATGAGCAGGATTTGGCTTTTAGAAAACTGCAGAGAATATTATTGCAGGGTTCTCAGATTTTTTTCCCTGTTTAAATTGGCTCAGCAGGCCTTGCAAAAATCCCTGTGGGTTTGAACAAAAAATGATTTGCAGTTTCCTAGAGGCCGACAACTGTTTCTCCTCTAATCAGATATTGCCCTCAAGGGAGCTTTGGTCTCCCTGTGGATCTGGCAGCGGTAATCTAAAGTTACTTACATGGGGCCAAATCCTGCTTGCCAGCATGTTTTAAAGAGGGTTAGTAGTTTATTTTACACCTAAGTCCACAAAGGCTCTGGATGATATACAGAGTGTGGTAAGATTACACAGCAAAAGTTTCTGTCCTTGATGATATTAGTGCTTGGGCACACTTTTGACAGAGACGTACAGCTGTGATTTTCCTACCTTGAACCTGAAAGAGAAATCAGGATTTCATTTTATGTCAGCACCCGGAGGCTCTTTATTTCTTGCCTTTGCACTTTATTGCTCCCACACTGCAAAAACATACACCAAACTGAAGTCTCTAATAATACAGTCTATGGAAATCACAAATGCAAGGTCACACAGTGCTTGCTATTGGCCCCTGAAGTCCAACTTGGGCACTGCTATAAAAGCAGAGACTCTTCTGCCATTGACTCTTCTCTGCCACTGCTGTTGGCCTGGGAACACTAGAGCACTTACTAGACTACAGAGCTTTTCATCCAGCTATGTCATGAACAGAATGGTATTTTCCAAAGGGGCCACTGATCTTCACCTGGAGTCAGCAGAAGCTGTCGGTGATCAGCATTTCCAGTATGATTCCTGAAGTTAATAGTCGTGCACCTGGTCCTGACAGTTGATATGCAAGGACTTTGTTGGATCAATGGCAGAGTTAAATTCCAGAGTCAGACTTGGCTTTAATTTTTTTCAGTAGATTTGAGTTTATGTGAGAGGGGAAAAGCAAGCCATCAGGAGGACTTCATCCCTTTCCTTTTCCTGTCTTTGTACCGGCCAGTGCTCCTGGGCCAGATGATGCAGGTGACTCCTCTGTTAATTTTGTTGAGTTCCTTTGGATGCATGCAAGCATTGATGGAGTACTGTGCTAGCAACAGGTTGCCTGCAGCTGTGGGTTGGATACTCTCCTTTCAGTCTTTGAATGAACCTACATATTTTTGAACTTTACTTCTCTTGCACGATACCGTTGGTAGATCTTACAGTATGCCTCGGATCAGAGAGCCTAGTGTTTCCTCATTTTCAGGGGTTTGTGGTGTTGTACAATGACTGATGAAATAAGCATTTGTTTTTCAGTTTGAGGTAGATAATGGATTTCAAAGCTATTTGCTATTGTAATTTTTTGCCTAATTGTTTTCTCTCTGTAACTGTACGCCTTCACTTCCAGGATTTACTCTTACATTCCCATGTAGTTAGATTGATGCAGATTCTGTGCACTTCCACAAAATGACACTGTTCAATAGCAATCAGGGATGCAGACAGAGGAGACAGAGGCTTCAAGAAGATTATTTTCATCTGCCACTCAAAATGTAATTTCCAACCTGCTTTTGGAAAAAAATGACACCCCAATCTCAGAAAGTAGGTAACGTATCATTTTATGTGGCAGTCATTTAAAACTGCTGGGCAGCTGACTAATGAAGGAGACAAACAAGCTGTACATGAGTCAAATTTCTGACTCGATTTTACAGAGGCGGTTTTTGTGCAGGCACCAATTTATAAGCGATGTGCTTTTTGAAATCCTTGATTTGGTATGGCATGTGGGAAGGTTCTTGTAGGTCAGCACCATGTCTAACATCAGGGTGGTATCTAGTTTCTGTAAATATTGATATCTCTTTAAACAGGTTGACTTTAACTTGTTTTTAATTAGTAATGGCAGATGTTCAGCTGGAGGAACATCTAGGGATCATTATTCTAATAATGTCCTATTAGCTTTTAAACCTTCCTCTTAATGTATATCTGTAATTAGAGTGCTCTGTCTATCTGCTGTATCCTACTACAAATTCTATCTATAAGCCAATACACTGGGATGCCAAAAAAGCTGCAGGGATTGTAAATTGCGTCTTATGACTCTGTGTTTTGGGTAATTGCACTCTGAGGACAAAGCAGAGTAACGCAGCAGAGCCGCAGCAGCAGCCCCCACCTTCTCCCAGTCCATAGGAAGGATAGTCCCTTGGGTGGAGGATGCTTTGACAGCAAGGGAGGACTGGAGAGGTGGAGCAGCTATTGTAGTCATCATGTCCCACGGGCACAAACAGAATCCAGATGCAGAACAGCCCTTGGGGTTGATGGCGGTGTGTCCTGCAAACCTGCCTGCTCCTCCCGTGCAAGGGCAAGCTTGGTGATGGTCTGTCCCAGCAGGGCAGGGCAAGGGAATGCCTCTGGCCCTGGGCGAAGACCATTGTCCTCTGGGTTTGACCAAGGATCTCTGAGAATTAAGACTGCTTCACATGGGTCCTTGGCTACATGACTGAGATAGCGTGTGGTGGGTGAGGCTGAGGAGGCTTTCCGTCTGCTGGAAGCTTTTGGCTTTGTGTGTATTTAGATGAAGTTTCTCCCCTGGGTCATTGTTCCACTGCCTCACACATGTTCAGTTCCCAACACAATGGCACTGACTAGGCACTTCCTTAAAGCAATTTTATATCGGCACAGCTCTGCTGACTCTCACCAAGCCATTCCAGCACCAAACTGATATAAACCATCAGTGAATCGGGCCATGAGGTGTGTCTGTAAGCACATGTTAGCTGGTTTAGTTGTTTTATCCTTTTAACTTGTCTCCTACAAACAAAACCCAACCCATTTCATTCACTGCCCTCTGGTGGCATATTCACTTTTCCTCATATTAATCCTTCTCACATACAAATGTATCATCCATTTCATCTGTGGATCCCAAAGGAGACGTTAATGTCCCTATTTGCACATGGCGCAAACCAGATGTGCAGAGACCTTGTTAGTTGCCTACAGTAACATTGGCAACGTCCAGACTTTTGGTGGCCCCCAGGGGTTCAGGAGTGGATCTGCAATCTCCTGGCTCCCACCCTGCCTACCGTGAGAGGGGCTGTTCAATGTATTAGTCAAAAAAACACTAATTGCATTCACATTTTCTATTGCAAGAGAAAATGCTAGTTCTTGCTATCAGGTAGGAGGGCATATGTGACTGTGCCTGTGTATTTAATGTTTCCCTTGAGAATGTAGTGTCATTAAACTACTTCAGTGTTGAGTCTTAGCTGTGTACCCACGTTGAAATAAAATGACATTCTGAAAAGCTCACTCCAACTTTCCAGCCTCCTGGAGTCAAGCCTAGAGTGGCATAAATCTGCTGTGCTGTCTGTAAGAGACTTATTTCTAGTCCTGCAGTGACAATCTTTTTGACTTATCTGCAAAGATTTCCTTCCTTGCTCTCCCCCCATCCCGCTCACTGTATCTTTCTTTTCTATTCCTGCGGGCACAGTGCTTGGCTACTGGTTTAATTTAAAATAAATAAATAATGCTTTAAGGTATCCATCAGACTCTCTTCTGGATCACTTTTGAAAGGTCACCCCATACTCACATGGCATGTTGAAGTTACTAGAGCCTGCTGACCTGTTTCTCTTTTTTATCCTACAGCCTTCACACCAGCAGTGTCTGCCTTTAGTAATTAGATAATCTGCACAAATGGAGTCAACAGGCAGCAGATTTTATGCCGATGTAGGACAAGAACCAGATTCCATATCTTTCTTTGCATTTCTTTTACAAGGCGAAGGTACCTGATACTCTTGAAAGCCAGACCTGTTGGCAGCAATAGCTTCCAAACTGCCATACTGATATACATGCTGGTATGTCCACTTTATTTCCTTTAAATCCATGCCCTGCTCCCTCCCAGTACACCATGCAGTCTTACTCGAAGACTATCCTGTATGTTACCTCTTGCTGTTTTAGGGAAAAAACTATTAGGGTTCTTTTTTTAATTACCTTGTATTTCTCAGTGTTTAACTTCATTCTTTCATTCAGGCTGTGCTTGAAGCATATCCTGCCTGATGTGACTAAGCTGTTGACTCACTTCTTTTATGGCTGTAATAAAACTAGATCTAATGACCAGTGTCTGGATATCAACCACCAACAGCATTTGCAAAAAAAATCCAGATTGTTCCTTCTCAAGGTTGTGTGTCCTGGTGTAACATTCACTTAATTTAAAATACCAAGTGAGCATGGCCCAGTTGTAATCACAATTTTGTTTTTTTCTTTTCTAGAGATTATCTGCTTGGCTTTAGTGTTATCCTAAACCCTCCAGTTCTGAAAGTTTTAAATAGTGTTCTTTTGGAATCTGTCCCTGCAACCATTAGCACTGGTAATTGCACTCAAAGACTTAATGTAGACAATTAGCCTTGCACTGGGCCCTAGGGATTTCATAATTTTATGAATTTGCAGCGCGCCTCAATTTTGCCATCCATCTGGTGTAATTTGGGGGCCTCTCAGACCCTGCTGTCATCTCAGGTGGGCTCTTGCCTGTGATTCCAATGTGTCTGTGCCATACAGGGATGGGGAAGGGCAAGCGTCCAATTTTTGTTTGCAGGTTGACCCCAGCAAGTTTCTGCAATGTAAGGAAAGCTGCGGTGGGCATCTGCATGTGTATGTGGCTCTTGCACTTTTGCTCTTGTCTTTGCTGAACATAAGGTGAATTTCACGCACGTGAACGTGGCATGAGAGAATCCGTTTCCTCTCTATATATCCTTGGTAGTTTCCTTACCAGTGGCAAAATAGTGGAATATTAAATGTAGTACAGGGCATGGATAGGAAGGAGAATCGAGGACCTGGATTTGATTCTCTAGAGCCTCCACCATCTGCTGTAGTGAGGAAAGCCCACAGTAATTCTACACATTCAATCCAGACTCAGGGAAATTATGAGCTTTAGCCCTAAGACATCTGCAATTGCAAGTCTTCCAAATTGAGATTGTATCACAATATTTGATGCTGGAGTCATTCAATTACATAAGATTCTCAGTTTCATTTAAAAGAAAAAATAAGTTTCTGTACTGCAGAGCAGCAAAGATTAGCTTGCACAGATGAGCTGAGGGACGAGGAAAGGCTCACAGTCCAGCGAACTAAAGAGTCCAACATTTGTTGTTTAACATCTCATGATTGTAGAATCCATCTCACAATAGAGCCAGTCTCATAATGGGAAGTTGCCTTCAGTGAATGCTAAGTGTTATTATTTAAAAAAAGCCCCAAACCCAACAACAGCAGTTTCAGCAGATCTGAAGCTTTCTGTGAACTCAGATGATACTCAGCAAATACTCTGGGAGGGAAACTGGAGACGTTTGCTTCGGCGAAGCTGAATTATTGTTCTCAAGTATTCTAGCTTTTGCTTTGACACAGTGTTTACATTCCAGAAT
Organism: Pandion haliaetus; assembly: GCA_013401275.1. Lineage (NCBI taxonomy): Eukaryota > Metazoa > Chordata > Aves > Accipitriformes > Pandionidae > Pandion > Pandion haliaetus. The sequence continues at coordinate 50,539 of VYZV01023344.1, read as the reverse complement.
TAAACTGTTATTTAAAAAGTAAATTAAACAAAGAAGATAAACGGAACAACAGGGGATGATTAAAAAAATTTGGAAGGTGCAGACATTTTGATTTGACAAATTATACACCCATTATATGCCCAACTCTTAATCTTCAGATCTGGCTGGCAAGCTTTCGGTCTGTTGGGGATGAATGCTGTGGGGAAAGCTGCCCTGGAAAAATAAATTGAGGCTCAACCTTAAACATGCTGCACTGGTTTGTGCCCTTAATACCAACGGAGAAAAATCCAGTGCTCTTCAGAATCTGGCCTTCTCTTTCCTAAAGACAGCAGAAGATTTTTTGGCATGGCATGCGTACAAGTATTACGCACTTCCTTTCCTTTGGCTTTCTCGCCTTGCCACAAATTGAGTTCACCTGAATGCCTCACCTTCCTTGGTGTAATAAGCAGGGTGTTAAAACACAGTTCTAAGCCTTGGTTCAAAAGAAGTTTTGAGGTTATATTGAATCGCTTTGTAAAGCCCAGTGACGCTGACTTGGAATCCGTCTCTTCTTCCAATTGCTGCTTCTTGCTGCTTCTCGTGGGCTTTCCCATGGGCTGTCAGCCCCTGCAGGCTTTAGCCAGGGTTATATTTAGAGTGGGGGGACTGGAGTGGGGAGCAGGACTGTGCCCCCCTTCCTGCAGCACAGCCGGTGCTCCTCAGTATGAGGCATGGAAGAGTCCATGGCACTATGTGGCTCTGCTGGCACCACCGTGATGGCATCCACCTTGCCTAATCTGGCCAGCTAGCAGAAGAACGGACACCTGTGGTACGAGTTGTGTGTGTGAGAAACGCTTTTCTTCTCTTTTTTGCTGTGATTTCGTAGAGTGGAAGGTGTTTGGGGCAGGGATGATCAGTTTTCTTTTTGTACAGTGCCCAGTATGAGCTGAGGACTTCAGACCTCATAGATGTCAACTGGTGGCATCATTTGTATTAACGAGTTAACGGGTATATTTCCAGTGCCAATACTGGTACATGTTGCTTCAACTGTTACCCCAGGCTTTCTGGAAACATCTGACCCTAGAGAAAATGATCCATATACTAAAGCTGTTTGGAGAAGGATGCCTATCCTTTATCTGCATTATTTCATGCAAAGTTCAGCCTCTGAGATTCCTTAAAGGAAAAAAATGCCAGAGGGGAAAACAGCCTCTTAAAAGTTTGGGGGAGGAAATAGTACCCCACTTTTCTCTGATAAAAGAAAACAATGGTCCCAAGGAGACGTCAGAGGATCTGATCCCACTTAGGGAATTCTGCCTGGGAAACCTCAGGGTCTGGGCTGACTGTTGTCTTTCTGCAGCTCTCACAGGGTCCAGGATTCCTAAAAAAATACGGACTTTTCAGTGAAGCTGAGTGAGAAGTTTTTATGCTAGGCTCTAAGAGCAGGACTGGCTTTTGATAAGTGGTTGAGTGGTTTTAAACAATGAAAAATTAAAACAATCATTCAATTAAATGTGAGCAGATGCCCTGAAGTGAACTGGTGTGGCTAACTTTACAGTTTTATTGATGATAAGGCTTGGAAGTATTTGATCATTCTTATTTCATGACTCTCTCCTGCTTAATATTATCCTTTTTTATAGCTGAGGTGGTTTTAAAACCTGAGATAAATTTTTGCACCAGCAATACATTTTCTAAAAAAAAAAATGCAAATCTCCAGGAACAGCTTATTTAAAGTATACTGAGCCAGAGGGGGTCTTACTCGATTTTTATTTAGAGCAAAATTTTAAAAGATATTTAGGTGTCTATGGAGGAGACTAACAACCGGGATTTTCAGAATCACTTAGGCAACAGCCCCCCATGAATACTTTTGAAAACGGGCCCTTATTTCATATGGAGACAAAAATCCCTATTAATAAAGCAGCTACAGTCTCTTTGCTCCCCTGAGGGCAGGAGCTGCTCCATCTTGACACCTGCAGGGACTAGCATTGTGTGAAAGCAGGATCTAAACCACTTTCAAAGGAAAATGCTCCCTTTTTAAAAATAAATATTTTTATTTGCCTATTCTTTTGTAAAAACTGAAAACTTCCCCTTTAGCAGACTTCATCCCTAACTCTCTTGAATGTCTATATTAATTGACACCCAAATATGCTTTGAAGGCCTGGGTATCTTGCTTTATTTTGTTTTTAAACTCTTGTAAGCCTTCTGAGTTAAGGGAAAGCTATGGGGAGAAGCCCCAGCCTGGGAATGTTACTGCATTCAGAAGAGGGAACGTATTCCTGTACGCTGGATCCTACTATAAAAACAGCTTGATGAAGAATCCCCAAGTACGGGAAACCGCCCTGTTTCATTCCCCTGTGAAGCGGAAACAACTTCAGAGTCCACATTTTTGTTAATTTGCTTTTCACCAGCTCTACTGTAGACCCATTTCACTCTTCCTTCCAGCCCGGCTGCATTCCTGCCAGGCCAGTAGAGCTGGGTGGTGTTAGGCAGGTCCCGTCCACCCGAGCCATCCCGGGAGTACTGCAGCCGTGCACTGCGGAGCTGGGGGAGCTCTGCCCCAGGAACATCCCCCACCAGCCTCTGCTGCACGATGCTGTGCTGGACGTGGTTTTGTCAAGTTCAACATGCAAAGAGCATCAGGGACGCAGGAGGCTACAGCTGAAGGATCAGAGGGCAGCGACTGGCCTCTTGGCTGCCAAAGCTGGAGACTAATGAGGTGACATGTCTTAAAAGCAGTTTGCGTTATCACGGGATTTGACCCTTTAGTGTTAAGGGAGAAGCCGCTGCCCCAGCATTCACACACCGATCAAGGAGTCGTGCGCACAGACCACCCTAGACTTGAAGTGCTCGGACCGGAGTGCCTTCGCAGCGGGCGACTCCAATGAGCCAACGGGTTCCCCTTTCGACCCCTTACACACACACGCACACACACACACACACACACTCGCCCTCGGGTGCTGCTTTTTCCCTCAGGCTCGACCCTAGGTTCCCTGAAGCAGGATCTCTACTCAAGGCCTTCCAACATAAAAGGCGTAATTTATTCTATCTATGGTGCACAAATTTAGGCAGCCTAAGCTGAGTGCCTCCGGAGAGGGACCCCAAACACTAAAATCCCTGGGCAATTATACCCTTACAATCTAAATTCCTGCCCCTCACACCATAGTCTGGTCCAATAGTAATACTCAGGTCTGGGGTCTTCTCTCTCCTTGCGTCCTTTTTCTCATCTCTAGGCAGGTTTCTTTCTCTTTCCTGGTTTTCAGGCTTGTTGTTACTACGTCTCCTTTTCCTGGCTCAAATAGGCTCTGGGCCTTTTGGAATCTGCTTATTCCTTCAATCACAGCATATGTCAACGTTAAGCAAAAGCATTAAGCAAGCTATGAGTTCTGCTTTCTCACAAATGACTAATTTTAAGCCGCTAAACAAAAGCCCTTAAAGCCCTCCAAAACATATTAACAGACGCTATAATTTATATACATTCCTGTGCTATTACGGCCTCACAATCTTACCCCATTATTGCCATGTGCCATTTATGTCTCATTCAGGTGTGGTCCGCATGCTCCCGTAGCTCAGCTTTGCCAACTTTCACAACATTTGCTTAACCTCTGGTCCATCGTGTTGTTTTCAGGAGCATTTCCTCATTGTTTCTGTATATACTGGCTCTGCTGCATTTCTGAATAAAGCCGACAGTAGCTTCACCCCCATTGCAAATGAAGAAGGTGGTACAAGTACTGAAAAGCAGGAAGAGTGCAAATAATGACTTCCTTGGAAAGGTGAAACATGGTTTACCTCATTACAGTAAACTAATTAAAGCCAGACTCAAATCTTATCCTTTGGGCTATGCATTGACACCTGGTGATAATACAGCTAAGTACACGTAACTCAATGGGAAAGAAAAGTCCCTATTCGTATTAATATAGCAGAATGAGCTTTATGCCTTCCTTTTGGGTTTCCAAGGCTGACTATTAACAATTTGTGGGAAAACGATGCTCTATGCTTCTACTTGACCTTTCAGAGTAGCACATAGCAGCATGGAGTCAGGAAGGATATACAGAGTTCTGGGCAAGAATCTAATTTTCTGGAGGCAAAGCCTGTAAAGATACTGCCTGTTAAAGGCGCGCTCAGGCTTTACCTCTCTCTGAAGCTGCCTCACACCCCAAAATTCTCCACACTGCTCCCTCAAACCAGGTTGTCCTCAAGAGGTTCACATTTTCCTTCACAATCAGATGAGATGATGACTGTAGAGATCCTGGTTGAGACCTGAAGAGATTTTCCAATCTCCTCCTTGGTTGTCTGCCTTCTTTTCCCAAATCTAGTACCACAAATATTTCAGAGGTTCTTCAACAAGTTCCCTGCAGAAGTTGCACCTGTATTCTTGGGCAGCAATCACTCATTATACCTCATCTCTCTCGTCACTTGATTTTAGTGGATTTTGCATTGAACCAGTCTCTAATTATCTGTGTGTCCATACTGCAGCACTTGTGGCTTTGGATACCAAAGGGATTTTCTAATCTGGAATGCAATTGTTCATTATTTACCAGTGATAAGCTAGAAATAACTCGCCTGTCTGCAAGTGTAGGAAAATAAATGAGTTGAAGAATGCCAATGAAGCCAGGCAGCAGGTTGCATTTTTGAGAATTGCAGGGAGTGTGAAACTCAGTTCTAGTCTGAGCAGAAAGAGCAGCATGAGCAGCTCTTACATGCCCAGAAGTGTCATTTTAAAGGTACTGCTGATATTATTGGCTTCTTAGCAATGCCACTGCTTAGCAACTGCACATTAAAATGTCCAAAAACTCCATGTTAAGTTGAAAGAGGAGAAACAGAGACGATAACTTCAAAGTGGGAGGCATCAGTGCCTTAGGCATGAGTTTGAAAACCCCACGAGAAGGACCATATGTGATACTTCAGTCATCTAGGGCCAGATGATCAGCCCAGCAGCCACCTCTCACACCTAAGATGGATTCTTAGCAAATAGAAGAGACAAATCCACCTTCTCATCAGGCTGTAAAACATTTGCAGGACTAGTCCGTGGCAGCTGTGGTGCTGCTGTTGTCCCTGGTGTGGTGTCAGCTGGGACTCTGAAAACCCAGCTTCAGTGATGGCAGACCCTGACCAGCTCTGATCCATGCCAAGCCAGGAGAAAATTAACCTAGGAAAATGAGCTACGATGTCGGTGCAGAGGGCCTGGCTGCTGCAGGCTTGCAGGAGGGGTTGCTTAGGCTTTGTGCTGCTCCTCTGAGGACTATGGAGTTATAGGTGAACTGGAAATCCCTTGCTCTGTTCGCTAGATGTTCTCCCAAGAGATCTGTTCTGCATAGGTAATGCTTTGGTTACCATTTGTCATAGAAAAACATAATAGTATCATAGAAGATGTGAAGAATGTCATGCTGAGTGGCTGTGTTTGGGGAATTACAGGAGAACATTCTTCACACCACTTGGGATCTCTGAAACACTCCTTTAACACAAAATGAAAAAGTCAACATGAGATGTGGAGTCTGAAATTAACTACTCTGATTTGGTTTTTTAACTCTTAAACAAATCCTTTGAAAACATCGCTCAGAATTTTGATTTTGACAGAGTTACTCAGTATAAAACTGTTGAACAAATTCAAGTAGAAGTCTGAATTCTTTTCAGAGATGCCTGAAGTGGCGGAATATCTATGACCTCTGCTAAGTGGTACAGTATGATGTTCTTAATAGGACTAAGAGATTATGTGTTTTAAATTTCAAGTTACTTTCTCAAAAGCTTTTAAAATTAAGGACTATGTAGTAAAGAAAAGTCTGTGGAAATTGTTCAATGAAAAAAGCAACATCTGTAAAGTGGAAGTGTGCCTTCATCACAACAAAGATTAATTGTCAAAAAGGGTGGTAGTTATGAATTACATCATGGTAAATTGGAAACATCTGAAAACGCTGTGTGAGGACATTGGGTGGTAAAAAAACCTGCCAAATGGCAGACAGGGAAAATTTAAGGTGAAGGTGAGCATCACAGAGTGCACAAAGTGTAAACCAGCACTTTTTTCTGATTAGAAATACGCCAGCTAAATAAAATTATGAAACATCACATGTCTGAGTTAGAATCTGAAAAAGATTACAAGAAGAAATCTTTCCAAAATGTTTACAAACCACAGGGGAATGTAAATCCCACTTGAATTTTACAAGCTCAGAGACACTGGTTTGGACTCATATTTTTGTGAATAACTTTGTACATATTTTCATAGTGCCCCATGATTTTTTTCCCCTTTTTTGGAATGGTAGCACTGATTTCCATGTTCATAAGAACAGATTTTAAAGAATCTTTCCGTGAATGAGAAGCTATAAACATCTACTTGTTGCCACAAAGTTTTAGTTACTAAAAATGAATCCACATGAGAAGACATTCTCTGGCTTAAGCATATGGGAATTTTGCAGAAATCTGGATTAATAGAATTTTTTTTAGTTCAAATTTGACCATGCTGAAGATCAACCTGTGTCCATAAGTGATTGCAGCTATTCTGGAAAAAGTTCTTTATCAATAAAAGACACATTACTACAGAAGGGAATGCCGTGGTGGTTTGTGAAGAGTCAGAGGACAACTAAAGTCCCAAACTGTTCCCATCTCTGTGATGCATTGCATATAATTAACAGGAATGATGAAGAGACTGGAGGCAGAATCCTGAGCACAATGTAAGGTGAAATGGTCTCTGTGTACTTACTGAATCTAATGATGTACATCTCATTGAATCCAATCAAGTTAGCAGTTTATCACATTAAGATTGCATTAAGTTGGCTGTCTCCAGCAAGGCTGAATTATTGGTGGAGAGGACCCTACAGCTCTGTGCTCGGGGCTTTATATTCCCCAACTAAAAGGTCTGACTTCAGCTGAGATGTGCGGCAAGAAGAAAAAAAAGCCTTTGCAGAGGCCACCCTGCCTGACTAGCTCCATGTCTTACTTGCTGGTGATGGAAGAAAGCTGTGGGCCATCAAAAGGAGACAGCTCCACACTTGCATCTTGCTTACACTCAGTCACTGAAGTGTCACTGAAATCAGCAGGTTTGCTTTGAATTTTCTTCCTTGCAGCTGAGGTCTGATCAAGTCCTTTAAATGTGGTTTTATGACAGAAGGCTCTTGCTAGCCAGGTGTGTAGGTGGATGACAGCAATAGTGGTTGTATAATGGCACTTTATCTTCACCGATTGAGAATATGGAGTGATGTGTTTGTTGCCGGAATACTTTGAAATTCAGAACCTTAAGTTGATCAGGTGTGATCAGAAAAAAAGAAAAAAACCAAAGTGTCCAGTTTCCAGTTGATGCAGCAATGGCCCACTGGCCACAGAAACATGCAGCAAGAGTGAAGGACAGAGTTAATCTTAACACGGAGAAATGGAAGTTAGAAAATGAGATATTTTGTGTAGCCCAGTTACAATATCCCAGATTGTACTAAAAATACCAAGTATTTTTGTAACTAACTCTTGCTTATGAGGCAAAACCAAATTACTGTGCTCTTTTTTTTTTATCTGCAAGTACCCAGCCTGTAAACTGGAACGAGCTTGAAGAGAGGAGGGCTCTGTAGAGATGACTTGGATGCCATATAGATTTTTATGGAGAATTTTGTCTCTGCAGTGGAACTCTGTTGGACAGCTTTACAGTTCTGGGGAAAGATTATTGTTATTTCTTCAAGAGCTTCATACAAACGCCTAGGTCCTGCTGGTGCTGCCTGCTGTTGAGCGTGCGGAGGGCAGAGCGGAGGGCCCTGCCTGTGGGAGGCAGCACCCCAAGGGGTGGGTGGAGGCTGGCCACTGTGGGTGGGTGCAGCTGAGACTTGGGTTTCTTGGCCTCCTGGGGTTTTTTGTCTTGTGCAAGGATTGTCTCCTATGCAATCAATAGTGTCTGACCTTACAGACCTGCTGTTGCTGTCTTGACCTAGTCACTGCAGGTAGAGTTATTGCTGGTCCTGTTGCCTCAAAGGGAGGCTGAGCTGCCCCATTCGGGGTCCACGTCAGAGCCACTTTTCCCACAACATGTCCTGTTTTACTTAGGAAGAAGTATATTGAAGGGAGATGTGTTCCTGCTGAGTTGAAATCCAAACATTTCAGCCAGAAGAGAAAAAAACAAAGGAAGAATATGGTGGGAGAAAGCCGGTTACTGTGTATAGCTTACAGGTATGAAGATGAATGTTTTCATTGGAAGTAGACTTTTAAATAGCTTTTTCCTCTGGATTGCAGCTGCTGATTGCACAATGTCATAAACCTGGTTGGTCTGATTCTCCATTTTTTCCCTGCTCTGCAGTTTTCCCGCTGCTTTGCAGCCCGCTCACATTCTGCTGAGTAGTGTGCAGAGAAGGGGTTTTAATATTTTTTTAAACAGCTTGTGGGCAATTGATCTAAGATTACCAGTATCCTGCAAATTGGTTGTCATTATTTAAACATCAGATAGAGAATTTTTGCCCTAGGGCCTGGGCCAAATAAATACAGTTTTGATGGAAAATGGTTTTATAATAATAATTTGAACATGAGCTGAGGAGAGGGGAAGGCCTTCATCTCACTGCCCGTATGTCATAACAACTTACCCCAGTGCAGTAATATGGGAATCATCAGGAAAGGCAGCTCAATTTCTGTCAAAGACTCAGTGTTATTTTTCTTGCGGCTTGCAGTAGCTGTAAACTGGTTAGGTTTATTTTGGAATAGGCTGGATAAAGTAGAATTCCACAGAGGGTAAATAAAAATCCAAGTATTCCTAAATGATAATTTGGGGATTACTGGAAGGGCATTTAAATATGTACTGCTTTTTCAGATAGGAATGCAGGTTTTCAGTAATTTCCTATTTCACTTCTGGACCTATTAAGTCAGTGGAGTTGCCTTTTAATAGTGACCCAATGTTCAGGTCTGCATTTAGCCCAGTGTGAGAGATTACGCAGTGTGCTGTACCTGACCTCATTTTCTAGAGCCCTCTGGACAACCGGACTGCCTTTCAGGTCCTGCAATCCTTAAATTAGCTTGATTTTTTTTCTCTTACTTTTAGTCCTTGCAAAGACCTTTCAAGTTTTCGGAAGGGTTCACACCTATTTTAATTCAGCCAGACGTTGGTGCAGAACCGGGGCTGCAGGGACATGCTTACATTGAAGCTTGGCTGGTTTGACAAAGGTGACTTTGAACTACCACTGTGCTCCAGTAATTGTGAGATTGGTGAGCTCTGAGGGAAAACTGGAAGGGAAACTAGATTATATCTGGGCATGATACCTTTTCTCTGCCATCATTTACATGTTTCTGAGACAGGGGCACCATTAACACTTCCAGGTGATTTTATGTAAAGACTCATCAAGTCACTGCATTAGTCTTGCTATTTTTAAGTCTGACTTTTACCATCAAAAAAAAGACTTAATGCACTAACGAACGGAGGCACTATGTTTAAGATCTTGCCAATGAGCAGCTGGGCAGAAAAGACTTTAAGTCAAGTCATCACATAGGTGAAGATGTTTTTGCTATGCTATTTTTGCTCTTTCACTGGGTTTATACAACAATGAACACAATTAATTTAGTGGCTATATTCCACATCATCTATGTGTTGCTCACAGTGAAATAATACAAAATACTCAAAAGTGTTGTTTCAGTGATTTCTCTTGGTGAGCAGTTTAAAATGGCTGTTGCGTTTGGACTAGATGGAAAATCCAATTTCCAAGGTTGGGAAAATACTTTATTTTTTAAAATTGGGCATGTTTATTAAACTCATAAAAGTTAATGGAAACAACAAAAAGCCAATAAGATCCAGGAAAGAAATAACAAGGTTCCTCTCCTTAATAAAACTACCTTTGCCTGGGATGGCATTTTCTGTTCCTCTCTGCGTGGAGCCGGCCCATCCCTGGCACTGGGGGAGGAAGGCTGAGTCAGTGGCCAGACTCACAGGTATCCATCAGGACAGAATAACCCTGAAAAACCTCTCAGAAGCCGTGAGCAGCTGTTTGCCCTCAAAGTCAGGAATTTGCAGAGGAGCTCAGGAAAGTAGCCTCCTCCAGGAGAGCCCATGAGCCCACCTGTTAGCCAGGCAGGTCCTGAACCTGGGCTTTCCCGGCACATTTTCAGCGGTGACAGAGCTGCCTTGACTCTGGTCCCAGGCAAATCTCTGCGGCTTTGAAGGGAACAGAGTGAGGCCGGCGTGTCCCACCCTGAGGACCTGCTTCCCTGGGCAGGCAATGGTGGTGTGGGGGGAGCAGGAACCCAGAGCTCTCCTTTGGGACCACCTCTGCAGAGATGCTTCCTGATGTCACTTTTGCTGGAGTCCCTAGCTAAGGACGGGGTTCACTCAATGACAAAGTGCAGACCAAAGGTTTAGCCCATTTCCAAGACTGAAATTGTGTTTTATGCAAGCAGACTCTATGATCCTGCTGAAGCACTGGCCTTCGGGAAAGATTATCAAGCACAACTCCCACCTGTTTTTGAACATGCAGGAGAGAGAACCGTTTGCTGGTTATTTACTCTACTCTGCTTGGGTTTAGGGTTTTCTTACTAATGTCAGTGCCTAACACAAACTGGGCAAATGACCCAGAAAACAAAACACATGGAGTGGCTCGCTAGTAGTAATGGAAGTGGCAGTGGGAAGGCTCAAACAACCAGACCAGAAACAAGGACTGCCGTAAAGCAGGGGAAGGGCTCTCATTTCTCTGCAGAGTAAACAGTCTGAATTACAAGGAGGAAGCCCATCTTCTCTTAGGCATATAAAGAAGACATCATTAACCATTTGGGTCACAAGAAGCAAGGAAAGGGATGCATTTAATGACTGTGTGTCAGAGCTGTAGAAGATTAATAGATTCCTTGGAAATAGCTGGCATTTGGGTTAGAGCATCCTTCAACAAAGAGCCCAGCTGTGACCCCATTTCTCTGTAGGGCTATTCTCATTGCCAGGTGCCTGCCCCCAACAAGAGAGCAGTGACTGCTGGGCTGCCATTCAGGCTGTACGGCGAGATGCTGAGCGAGCCCCAGTTGTTAGGAGAATGTGCGGCTTTATTCCTTTTCAATTAACGTCATCATGTATAAATCTGCTGTGGGACTGCAGTGATAAAGAAGACTGACATGCACCACTCCAGTGCAATAAATCTTCGGGCTCTGGCTGTGGGGATGCCAAATCCACTCATCAGCTTGTTATTCTTGAGCCCATCAATTGTGTGGCAGTTGTTGCTGCAGTCTGAACACCATTGTTTTGTGCAGAGGCTGAGCTGTGCTTGGGCAACTGAAAAAAAGCCTTTAAGTGTGAAGCTCGGGTTTTGCTTTTCTACACATTCTCAGTTTTGTATAATAGAACATGCCCCCATAATAATTTTAAGAGCCTGTAATTCACTTCCCTGCCTCATCTTCAGTATTGACAATTTTAGATTTCAGTTGTCAACATGTGCTTGCGTATCTATATGCACAGTGCATGTATGTGCGCAGGACTTTATGCATGCAATCAGACAGCTTCCCAACCTAAATGATTAATTTCTACTGGGATGGTTTTGCACTAGCATTTCTGGGTTTGGGGTGAATCCAGGCAGAATGGACTTGGGCCTCTCTACTCTCTGTGGAGAGAGACTGTAGGACCTACTGCCTGAAGGATTTGTTCATGGCTGGGACTCCAGAGTATGCCCAGGCTGCAGGTAAGAACAATTTGAATTAATCCATTCACAAACCAAGGTGTAGCTCATAGTGGTGAAGTCTCTCAATCTTCGGTTCAAAGAGGTCCTCTGCTCTGAAGCTTTCTGACATTAGAGAAGTTGAACAGTATCTTTCTTTAAATAAATCACGTTATTTTGCCCAAGACCTCAGTATTTTGTCCAGCTGGTGCCAGGTTTAACCCAGCACATCAGGCTGGCTGACTGAATTATTTGCAAAAGCCATGCAGTTCCTAGTGATGGACCATTTGGGGCTTATTCTCATCACTAGCTTTTTTATCATTATTCTTAAAGTAGAAGCCTGCCACAAATAATGTATGTAGTGTCTGGCATGAGCTAACTAATGGCCTGCTGGCAGGGCAGCTATTTTGCTGCCTACAGTACTTTGTACTTGAATATTCTAGTGGGATGGCAACTGTGTAATGCTAACTGTAATAATGATGGGCTACCTGCACAAGCCTATATATATGTCCCAGAAAACTGCTCCCTTTAGTAATCCTTTGTTCTTTAAGCACCTTATATTACATAGGCTATTGTAACACCACAATTTAATATTAGAAAAATTAGGGTGAAATGAAAAAAAAATCAAATGCATAAAATTGCACATAAATCATAGTGCTCCATTTTTCAGAACCACTTTTATTTCTTGAAGAGTAGGTGAGGGGCTGTGAGAGTTGAAATTTCCTTTCCGAGCAATCCCTATAATTATTTATATCACATCATGACAGCAGTCCCACTAAGGGATGCTGTCTTTATGGTGGTGGTATAGTGAAAGATGATGTACTGCTACAGGAGAGCTGTGACAATGTATTATAGTATCTGGAGAGCTAAGGAAGTGAATTGGGTTTTGGGAAGCTTGTGAAAAGGGTGTGGAAGGGAAAAATTATTTTAAAAGAGGTGAATTTTTTGCATTTTTCTACTGGCTACTTAAGTTGATTGCTCAAAATTTCAACCAGCTCCATGACTGAGCAAGCAACTCCAAAATGTTCAGTACAATTTGTCATTACAATGTTGGATCTGCACCTTTTCCTCCCTTACTTCACCATTAGATATAAAAGTGAAAAAACCCTGTGGATTCTCTCTTAAAACTTGATAAAATTTGAGCAGCTGCAGGGAAAGGGTTTTGCTGAAATCACCCATTGCTATTTCTATATATAAGTATCATTAGGTTTCAGAAACTATTTCTATATGTAAAAGGGAAAAGTTACACGATTTTTGAGTGAGGGTATATCATTGTAACATAATTGTATGTTTATGATTATGTTTATGTTCCATACCTGCATTATAATTCACATATTTTAATTTTTTGTGTTGATGAAACAACTGAACAACTGAATAGCAAGTTATCAGTGCTGATTATGTCTTCCTTCTCCTGTCTATCAGAGAATAATCTTTCTTTTTCCTCCTATATAGTCCAAAGTGAATATGATTGAACTATTCATATAATACATTTGCCCATGGAATTGAATCTGCTCGGGCTCATGATGCACACACAATGTAGGATCAGGCTCATAAACTTTCTGAAATTTTTTACTTTCTGCATGTATTTAGCCCACTTAACTTGGAATCCACATTAAAAGCTAAATGCTTCAGAAGCTACCATCAGTATGTAATGTGTCAGAAGACTGGGGTTGTTAATGCTCTTTCTGTATTAAGATAAAATTGAGCCAACACAGAATTTTCCAATTTTTGTTTAATTACCCGAGTCACTTTTTAATAAATTAGGAAGTTGTTTCACTTCTTGTAAACATGTCTATTTGCATGAAGCTCCTTTTAACTCAAGGAAACTTGTCAAACCATCTTTCTTGCTTGAATTTTGGGTGTCACTTTTTATCACTGTCAAGATGATGGAATTTAAATTGGTGATTAAAAGCAACACCCTTGAGGATCTTGTTTGCTTTTAAGAACCCTGAAAATACAAGTGGTTCAATTCAGACCTGCCAGTTAAGACAAAGTCGTTACAGTTTCTGGAAATGTGAGAGACACCACTAATGATAATAACGCATCCACTCTCTGATATTATGGAGGTGGGTTTAGCTCTTTGGAAATGCCCTCTTTCTAAGATACTTGGCAGGCAGGAGAGGGAGAGAAAGAGCAGACACCATTTTGGACACATTTTGTTTCCAGTCTTATTTTTGCTTCTTTTCAGTTGATATTTATTCTCAGCTATTATAATAATTCCATTCCTGAGAAGCACCTAGATAACCAAATACATACATGAACAGAGATAAATAAAATGTTGATGTTATCTGGACATGCTGTGCTCCTGCAGCAATAAAGTAAACTGTTTATACTGCTCTGAATAACAGCGTAAATTATAGGTCAGATATCTATACCATGTGGCTGTGGGAAATAATGGGATGAAAATTAACCAAAACAAACCAGAGGTGTAGAGGAAGTAGCCTTATGCTCTGCACTAGCTTTAGACGGCAATAACTGTGAACTAAAGGAAAAGGTTCAGGTTTTGTTGATGCCAACTATGCAAATAATATTTGTTGCCTGGGCTGCATCTAATCATAGCTGGTGATGAGAGCCTGTGGTTTGAATGCTACGCAGACTAACAGATTTAAAGAGGGATTTTGGTCCAGGAATTTTAATTCAGCCTCCTCCAGATTTCTACAAAATTTGAAAAAGGCATGTTAGTTTTATGTTTGGGATGTAGAGATTTCACTAACAATTCTGCATCGAATTTTTTTTTTTAACATGGATATGATGTTTTAAAAGAATGAATTGTGTTTTGGCAATATTTTAATGAAAACTTTCTTGTATTTGGTTGGACTATTGGCAGGTTTTAAATGAAGGTCAGCTTCAGAGACTTGCCAAAGTAGCACATTACTGATTTTTCCTCCTTGTCCTTAAATGACCAACTCTCCAAAATGCCTGAGAGAAAAGACGGGAGTTACAGCATGCCAAGAAAGTCTGGCAGAAAAAGGAGGAAAGCATTCTCCAGAGGTGAATTGTTTTCACTGGTAATTCCTTATCACTGAATACTGTTGGTTACACCAAAGCAGCTCCGGGATGGATCTCAACTGCAGCGATGTAGCTGTGCCCTGGTGTCTGCCAAAAGCTGAATCCTTCTACTGACTTGGTTGGGTCACAGCTGAGCTGCTCTGGAGGAAGGGCCATCTCTCCACTACACGGGTCCCAAACCATCGTCAGTTCAGAGCGTTGGGGCGGCCATTAACTGCAGATGGGAAGGATCCAGCACCTCAGCTTCTCTGATAGAACGTTTGCACTAATTTGTACTTCACACTTACAACCAGCATTTCGGAGCTGATAATAATGATCTTATCTGCAAGGTGCCAAGGGAGCTGAGAAGCCTGAAAGAGTGAAGCTCTTTGAAGTGGTAACCCAGACGCTCATTAAACGCCCTTGTTGGGTTTTTATTCTTCCTCTGGACCTCTGTCTGCAACTGCTCAATTGTTTCCATTTCTTCCAGACGCGCTATTTCATTACGATGCCTCCTGGATTAGATAGAAGAGCAATAATAAGTTAATTGTTTAATCATTGATGAGGTTAGGCTAAACTAGACATGAATTCAGTTATGTAATTCTGAATATAATATTTTGAGATTGAATTGAGAACAGAGCTGGTCCAAAGCTCGGGCAAAGGAGGCAATATCTGGGCCTGGCAGACAGCAGGGAACACCCCTCCTCATCCGGGGCTGCGGGGAGTGGGCCACGGGGAGGGATGGGAAGAGCTCAGCCTTGCTCCCAGATCCCACAGACCCCTGCCAGGGGAGGAGGGAGGAGCAGGAAGCTCTCACCGGTGCTGGCAGCGCTGGCTTCATCCTTTTCCCCATCCTCCCTAGCAGCAGGAACAGAAATCTCTGGTTTTGTGTCCCCTCCTGGCTGTGTCCTTTCCCCCAGCGTCACCACAGAGGGTGCCAGCAGACAGTGCCTGGCCGGGGCTAGGACTACCACAGCACACAACGTCCCATGCCCGGGACAGTGGGGAAGGAAGAGAAGATCTGGAAACAGGCAAGGGCTACACCTCACTCGTTTCCAAAGCACTTCAGCAGGCTCCCTCAGAAATTCCACTCACCCCTCCCAGCCCTCCTCTCCCAACAGTTTCCTAACCCCCCAGCATCTCCCCTCCCGCTCCCGCCACCAACACTCACTTCCCTTGCTCATCCCTACTGTCACAGCCTGACTTCTCTCCAGCCAGACTCTCTGAAAATCGTGGATCTCCCAGAAAAACATCTCACTCTGCCCACCCCCTGCCATTCTCTTCCTGCCACTAATGCAAAGCTGAATTTTGCCTCCTTTGCTGGGATGTTTGGAGGTGGCATCGATCATGACATCCAACAGGTGAGTGCAGTGGTGATGAGAGATTGTTGGGACAGGAGTTCAAATGAAGCCTGTGCTCCAGAGTAACTAGATGTGAGCATCACTGCAGCTACCTGTGTTTAGATTGCAACACTTCACCCAAGCAAATCAATAATGCCTGGTGGGGGATGATACCCTAGCGTGGATACCAATAAGTAACCTGGTGGCATCGTAAATGAACAAAAGAAATCTGCATACATCAGCATAACAATGTAGGCATAGATTTACATGACTTTATTAATTTGATTCATAAGAGCCTCCTGTATTCTGCTGCCCATTTTTATTGCCTCTTGTATATACTCATATGCTTGACTTTGCTTTGCTATGAAGGAAAAATAATAAAAGATGAACCTGCAGGTATTATCATTGTTTATAGCTCTCATATAGCTTTGCAAAGCAAATCTGGTTATTAGAAAGCCTAGCTACAGAGCAACGTTATCTGCAGCATGTAAGATGCTTTTCCAAACAGTGTAGCAAGTACACAAAGTAGTCACACCCCAGCTGTTCCCTGGCATCAATGAACTAACACAAAGCTAGGAATCTGCTCAGTCTAAAATCCAGTGTAGATAGCCTTGCTGATTTACAGTGAAATAATATACTTTTGAAATAATTGAGTAATGTGCTGGGACGTTTTTCTCTGGAGCCTTTTATTCAGCAGTTTTACAGCCATAAGTAACTGCAGTGAGTTGATGCAGCAGCTGGTGCAGCTCAGGATAGCTCCACTGAAATCACTGAAGTAATCCTTGTATTAGAGTTGCCTGGTTATTTGTGGGAATTAATTCTTGATTCATTCTATGCAGATCTAAGTGTAAGTTAAAGGTCTTCATGTACCATAAAAATACTCTGTAGTTGGTAGGTTAGCACTGACCTAATAACACAGATTCTTATAGGCATGTTTATATGTCTATATGTTGATATATTTACCTTTTCAGTTGGATGGGTGGTGTTAGTTGGATGCTAAATATTATTTCAGGAGATCAAGATGTAAATTGCGTTACCAAGTCTTCATGAGAATGAGTAAACCAACCTGTAAATATCGATGTATTCTTCTACTACTAGCTAGGGATGGAGTCTAATTTTAATTGGAAAACCTATCTAGACAGAGAACCCCAACGTGCAATGATGTGAACTGTGATGATTTGCTGGATTAAGGTAGCACCAGAGATTAAATTCAAGATCACTTTGTGCTATACAGCAAAGGTGGCTGGTTTTATTGGAGTTACCTATATATGTAGCTCTCAGGTATAGTTATATATACAGCATTAAGAAAAAATGAGAATCACATGTAAAGAAGAACTCTTAGATACACATTCCTTGGTGGGGTTTATGGGGTTGTAGCGTACCCCCTGGGCACAGAGCACTTTAAAGCATACTGCATGTGGTGTTACGGGGAAGGCTGCAGTATGTGCTGTCCCGATCAGGATCACAGCTGTGTCCGAATTGTTCCTTTTCCCATCAGTAAAAAAGACCTTTGCAAATTTGAACTCACTTGTCCTTGCATCACCCCTGAAGTAATATTATATCCATTTTACAAACGGGAAGCTGAAGCACAGAGAAACTAGATGACTGTCTCTAGCCTCATCCTCAATCAATGTGTATCAAATTAGCTTGATGTTCATCCGAGTGCTCAGATTTGTCTAGAAGAAAGTGTGATCATCACCAGAAAATGTCATTCACTTGTCATTATGGTCAAAATGACTAGAGAGCATAAAGATACTTCGCTGCCTGTCCTGAGAGCCAAGTGACTGCAGTTGTGTGTTTCAATAATAAAGTTTCACCCTACAAGTGGTCAGGATGCAGTCAGGTTCAAACATTATCTGCTATCTCTGTTCCCCCCATTAGACACTATTAACATAGTTTAATATAAGTATAATAAGACTGTCTTTTGAATGATGAATGCTGTTTTCTGTAAAACAGCAGCAGCTCCCCAGTTCTTATATTCTGTACAACAGATAGATAAGTAAATGCGGTCACTCCCAGAAGGTCACCTCTGGTGAATGCATGACTTTGCCTGCTGGGACAAGTAGTAGTGTGTGTCCTAATAAAAGGAACGATGAAATGAGACAAAAAACTCATTTTCAAGTCAGAGATTCTGGCTACAAAGCAATTATTCTACATGCTTATAGAAACGTAACTCCCTACAGGCTATGATTTTTTTTTTTTTTGCAGGACTTTGGACCATAGAGGCACTGCATGCTTCCATGGCCCTGTGCTTGTAAAGAAAATATGTTAGCTAATATTCTAATTAGCTAATTAGTTAATCTCATTCTGTGCTCTATAGCACATGGGCCCTTGCGCCACAGGCACACAAAAAGCACCTGAAAGTACCTACAGCTGCTTTCAATACTGACAAACTGCTTTTGGAAATGTTTGGATGGGTAGTGATTTCCTTTCACCTCTTATTATCCTGTATGGACTTTCCCAAAGATGATTTTTTTGAACACTGGACATCAAGAATGATGGGTCAGGTATGTATTTGTGTTAGACTGTAAGTTTTTGTAGACTTAGTGAAGTTTGTAGAGCTGCCTGTAATACTGCATGTTCTGCCTGTAGATTTGTTACCAGGTTCTTTTTATAATGACAGCCATGTTGTTTGCACATTATGCCGAAGATAGAATAGGCAAATCTCCTGTTCAGCAGTGAAAGGGGTTTGTTCCTCTGCAAGGGTTAGCTCTGACTATGCCATGTTTTGTTGTTGAGGTCATACCTGCAAATGGGAGAGTTTAGGTGAGGGGAAAAAAAGGCAACAACAAGTATCTAAGAAACTGCCACAGCAGAGAATGAGACAAAAATTCACCCAGAACCTAGTAGGAAGCAGACTGAAACCTAGTTGCCAGCGTGTAGGTGGTTGGATGCCCACTGGAAAGACAGGCATTTGCTTAGACTGGCTACAGCAGTCATGATTGTTTTATGTTGTTTCCACTGTTGCATTTAAATAGGTCGTTTTCTTTTTAATTATGTTTTGAGCCCTCTAAAATGTCAAATGTCATCGTTCCAAATGGGAAAATGCCAGGGAGGACAAACCCAACCTGACGTATCTGCATAGCTGAGACCAGGGTAGCAAGAGTCACAGGTAAAGGCTAATGAAGAGGTTGGAGAGGGGAAGGGTATTGCTATCCTCGAAATGTAGGCTATAAGTGGTTTTTTTAGAGAGTATTTTAGGACTTGTTCTAGTTGAAGGCTCTGTTCTTTGGTATCTGTGTATGTTACCATCTCTTCATACACCTGTATGCTCCATAATCCCTTTGTCAACATCGAGGTGTTCCCTACAGTAGATTTGTGATCCCAGTGAAATGAGTGGAAGGCAACCTAACCTACTCAGCTCTCTCGTGATGGATCATTTTAAGTTAAATTCTGATAAGGTCCCTTCTCAATGCTACCTGACACACCTTCTTACTGCTTGTGTTCTATTTCTCTGCAGTTAGATTCTCCCCCGCATCCATCTAGGGCAGACAGGTCTCAGTTTACCTTGTTCAGGAATATTTTGTGTTCTCCAGTAAGCCCTTGGTGTGGTGAAAAGTTTGTATCCTGTTTTGGAGTACAGTGAATAGACTGGGCAGTAGTCTATTGAAGGAAGAGGAATTTGTGTCTTTCATTAACTTCTCCACTGGAGTGTTACCTCCACTACTTGATGTCTGAAGCCAGATCCAGTGTAGTTCTCCGCCTTCTTTCTAGCCTGTTGCTCTATTGCTTTTTTTTTTTACCCCAGTAAACAGTATTGAGTAACAGTTAGCATGCACAGGCACACAGATAGCTGACTCTGCTAGGTTGGTGTAGCACGGATGAGTGGGCTGTGTTTGCGCTGTTGCTCTCGCTGGGTTTCGAATGGCTGGGAAACTCCATCGTGCAGGGAGCATCACTTCAGCGCTGCAAGCTGTCCCCTGGGAGGCTGTGGGATATCATAGCTGTCTCCTGGCTCTGCGGGAGGGAATTCTGTATCGCTCTGTATCTTTGACCCAAAGGATCACTTTGATACGTGTTCTGGTAGTATGAATGAGATTCAAATCTACAAAGTAAGTTTGAATACATACCAAAGGAGTCCCCCTCTCCTGAGAAAAGCCCTAGTGATGAGCAGAAGGGAGAGGTAACTTCACTGTCAGCCTTCTCCTGGGGAGGAGCATTTTTGTACTTCTCAGATATCAGGCTAATACATGTGACAAGCACAAGGAGACTGTGCCGCTGAGATTAGAGAATCTTTTAACTCTGGGATTCCCGATCAAGGACAGAAGAAATAAAGATTAATACTAAGATGTGAAGTACAAGATTTGCATTGACACGGGAATGAAACCCAACAAAGCAGGGTGCAATATATACCTTCAAATAAATAAAAGAGAGTGCATTTTGACAAAGAGTGTCAATCTGCTCTCCGATTGTAATTATTTTGCCGAATCATGGTTAAAGAACCTGAACAAACTCGAGACAGAGTAGCTGAAGAATTTTCGAATGCAACGAGTGCTGCAAATGTCTCTTCTAATTGCTGTTACGTATTCAGCTTGAGTTTCTCTGTATTGAGACATATGTATAGAGATCTGAAAGGGCTGCAATAACATCTGGATGGTGTTTTGCTGGCATAATGGGCTGGTAAATAATGTTATTGAAAGTGAGGAATGATGCTCTGCATATCTTTTTTTCTGTGTTTCCACTCTAGCAGTAGCTTTCAAACAGTGTTAAAACTAAGATGCCTGATTAACGATCCATCCAGGCACTCATATCAGATTTGCAGTGGTGTTCTCAAGGGTAAAATTCATTAATAACTAATACTTGTTCTATTAGGTTTCCTAAACTAAAGTCCGACTCACCTGGTGGAATCCTAATCCTGAGCAAGAGTACTGCTACTCTTCAAAGAGATTTCACAGCCTTGATGATGAATTGCTAGCTGTAACAGAGACTCTCAAAACTAGAAAAACCTGAGAACCAAAAAAAGTGGAGGCATCTACTTTACGTGAAGCTGTCCAGTACTAACAAGAAGATGACAAGATCAGTCATCACTAGCCCAGTGTTTGGAAATAGAAGGTGGGGATTCCAATGAGCACCTATCCTGACTTCTATAGCCAGTGCACCAGTGGTATAAACCAGTAATTCCCGCTGCAGTCAGTGGAGTTGTACCAGTTTACAGTAGATGAGAGCTGGATCCTGTAGTGCAGCAGACTGTAAATGTCAGATCTTACTTGCAGAGATAGAAAATACAGAGCACTGTTGTGATGCACTGCATGATCTTCAGCCCTTAATCTACTTAATCAAGCAGAAATAACAGAAACTGGCTAATTCTGACACCTTCACTGTTCCTTTCTTTGGGAGAGTGTTGACTTTCCCAGAGATCCCTGTATTAATGAATTTTTAGCAATATGACTAAAGGGGGGGGTGGGGAAGCAAATGACAGTGAGTTTGTTATTTGCATACGTTTTCCTATCACATAACAAGAAGCTGATACCAGCTATTCATATAAAGGTACACTCTTGTCTCCAAATACTTCACCGCATCATTTTATTAGCGTTCTGCTGAGACACATTTCCTGTGTAATCCAGGACCACTTTATAGTTACTGACAGTGGAAGGGCTTTTTTAAAAAAAAAAAAAAAAAAAAAAAAAAAAAGCTACAAAACCAAAACAAAACTAGATACAAGAACAGTACCATAATCTATTTAGAAAGCAGTGAGATAAATCAAGTCTTGAATAAAATAAAGGAAACTCCACAGGCTCAAGGCATTTTCTTCCATATATATTTTCTTCTATTCATTATACCACTGCAATACAATGTCCAGTGTTCCTCTCTCTTATAGATAAGATAGACCTTGACTTAAATAATTCTTTTTCTGCACTACCTCAACCACCAAGAGACAAACACCAAATGGAGCTTTGAAGAAATTTTATTTTCTTTTAATTTTTATTCAGTCTCCTTGAAGGTACTGACATGGAGGCAAAGGGAAGAGCAGCTCTTTCTGATACTGCAAAGTGTAGGCATAGCCAGTGCAGTGAACATGCAAAACTTTTCAGGACGTGTCTTTGGTCTATGCAGGGAGCTGTGTCTGCAGTATTCACAGGGACCTTTGGTGAAAGACAAACCTACAAAAACATCCTAACTGATGGTGCTGTGACTGAGCTTTTAAAGTGGAAGGAGGCAGAGTGGGGGTGGAGAGCTTCCCAGGATGAAGGAACAGGAACATCCCTAGGTTTCTTTTGACCCAGACAGTACCACAAGAAACTCACATTTTTAACAAGTTGTATATATCCTACCCTAGAGGTCCTATCAAAATGTTTCTAAATATGGGTGTTGAGGTTGGGTATTCTGATTCAAATGCAGAAGCAGATACAATCAGTGGAAACTCAAGGTGTACATCATTAGGGAGCCAATCAGGTAGATTTTATGCAAACACAATTAGGGCTTGCATGACTCAGTCACTGGTGCTCTCGCTATCTCCTTCCTGCATTTATTCAGAACCCACTTTCAGTGCAGCTGAGCACATACCAGATACTGAGGCATGCAAACATTGACTTTGTTTGAATAAAGTCACTTTTTGGCAAATCGGCTTCATAAGCCGTGATTATGCATTGATAGTGTTGATGTGTATAGTCAAGCTAATCCCAAAATATAGAGATAGACAATCCATTTTGAAACAAAAGATTGTTGAGGGAGCTGACATTTTTATGGGTAAGCATAGGGGCATTTCATTAAGAAGGGTTAGATTTTTTTATAAAATGCTGATGTAGCTGCTCTGAAACTGGTAGTAATGAATGATTTCTAGTATCAGTTTCAGGGCTACAGTATCCTAGGTAGAGAGAAACCTTTTTGGAATGTATTCTGGCAACATTTAAGAGTTGAGGCTTTCTGGAAAGGCAAATGGCTAAAGAGAAAGATCAAGAATGGCTCTAATTTGGTAGCTAATTGCTGTGCTTAAAGGTTTCTTAAAGTTTATTGTTGAACATGGTACATTTCTGCTCCAATGGCACTGATGCCATGCTGCAGCTCGGAAGAAGCAGCAGGTCATTGTCTGTGTAATTTGGCAAGATCCTTTCCTGTTAGATACTCTCCACCTTTATCACATGTCCAGGCACAAGTGGCACACCCAGCCTTTTCACAGCAGTAAAAGTTTAGTTTAGGTCTCGCCTCACTGTCTGGATGTCTGTGTCCTTCCTGCACTACAGTGGATGCCTTCTGGAGGGCTTGCCTCTCATCTCTGCTCTCTGTTGCTGCAGTGTTTGCTGGGCCTGGTGCATGTACAGATATCGGGATGAGAGCTGGGAGAGCCTTGGTGCTCCTGGTGCTCCTCAGCTGGCTTTGTGGGCAGGGAGGAACTTGTGCTCAGAGCCTGGTATAGCCAGGGTTATCATATTAATGCTGTGCAAAATGAAAATTAAGTTCCTTTAGGAAGCATTGATGTAGATGAGCAAGTCTTTATGGTTTCAGTATACATCATTCATGATTCTTCCAGACACGTATCTTCCTTGTAGATAACTAGGTTTTGTCTTGTTTGAGCTGGTTTTATTGCCTCGTGGGTGTTTGGGTTGATGTACATTGCCTCTGTTAACCAGGAGACTGGAAAATCCGTGTAATTCTGAAGAGGAGGACAGGACAAGAGGACATTGATCTTTCTGATTTTTCTGCTAAAGTCCTGCAGCCCTGGAAACAGGTTATCAGCCTGACCTCAGCAGGCTGTTTGTTACTTCTAGGGGGTCAGAGTTGCACTGGTATTTCGTTTTGGAGAGCAAACCAGATTTGAGTGTGTTTGTATCATACGAACAGCAACGACAGAGCAAGCAGTGTTAGCAGGGTGTTACGGCAGTGCAGGAGGACTTGGCAGCTCTGATTTCAGTCTGCTCCTGACTCACTGGGGAGTTTCAGCCAAATTACTTACTCTTTGGGCACTTTGGGTCTGTCTTGGGAACAGTGGCTGAAGTGATGTTTGCTGCCTTGTGTGGAGGGATTTTCAGGAAAAGTGATTTTAAAGTTATCTTAAGGTAACTTAAACATGTCACAGGACTTCGTGGACATTGAAATGTTAAAACCCAGTAAGTTCTGGCTTAGGTGAGCTGGTCGGAGGTGTGAAAGTTTGGATGGCCATGAGAATTTGAGTGGCTGGAAAAACACCAATGTACTTGGGGGAGAGGCAGCCAGGGCAGCAGTGGCAAGGATGAGATAGTCCTTGGGATTCTCCTGTCATTGTGACCTTTGGAGAACATTAAGGGGGGAGCGGGTGTGCAGGTGGTGCACAGCTTGTGCACTTTCTGTTCCCGGTTTGCCTTTACATCTGGGTTTAGGAAGAGTTGAGACTGGGATGTAGCATACACATGTCTGTCTGTGCCGACTCCTAGATTACAAGAGTGAGTGCTTGAACCTATGCAAGGATGCCAGAGGTGATCAGACTGATCCCTCCAGAGAGCTCAGGCTGAGTTTATGTCTCAGTGCATGCTGGTATGCAAAGTGTGGCTGGTAAGTGACTCTAGGTTTGAGAGCAGGCTTAGGCTTGAACTAAATGGCATTGAAAGCATCTTATAGATGCTAGCAAAGGCCTGCGGTATTGCTAGACATCCATTCCCTCCTTTGGAATGTCTAAATAATGTCTGTAACGATATTGGATATCCAGGAGCATTTTGGAGCAAGAATCACAGCAGACTTGGCAAGGTTTCTTTGGGTTAACACAGTCCTTGTCAAATTATAAAAATGTGCTTAAAACTGAAGATGGTACTGGAGGAGGCAATGGATCAGGAAGCAGGATTTGCATATTCTTGTTAAGTATTTTGCAAACTATTTTGCGAGGTGTAGGTGGGACTGTAGAAAGCCTGGCGTAACCTTCCATCAGGCTGGGATCCTGGGTAACCAGGATACTTTTACTGTTCTGAGCATAGCAGTCTTAAATCTTCACGTGGGAACTTTCAGTGAGGGATGATGTAAATAGACTGCACTAGGTATAAATTAAGATTTAAGAATATAAAGTATTCTAACTTTATTTAACTAACATTTTGAAATATGGCTTTCTCTGCAAAGGAAGACTCTTAAATTGTGTGTACCTAGTGGGCATGCATTGAAACTTGGTTAACTTTTGCATTTGGGTTTTTTTTCCAGAGTATCATTGGTACAGTATGATATTATTTACACAACGTGTGCTTGGGCTTAGTGTTTTTGCATTTCCAAACTCTTAGTTTTATTTTCAATAGCAGGGAAACTGCATCAAATGTATTTACAGCTCATACAATATGAGTCTTAAAATTGTAATGCTTCAAGAAGCGAAGAGATAAGTGACATAATATGTGATGAATGAATGAATGCAGCTAGAATGGTTAAACAGCTCTATAGCAATAGTTCTTCATAGAGGAACATGGGAACCATGTCTGAGGTAAAGCCTTCAGTTTTGCTGGCATTTAGATGGCAAGACTGAGAAGACACAATAAGATCATGAAATGGACTTTTAACAGCCTGTTTCTCTGACCCTAGTTTAAGGTCAAAGAGACCTTGTGTGTCTTGGCACTGACAGTGGATGGTGATCCCAGCTGAAATATCTTTTAACACTGGCAGAGTTGGTGCTAGCAATGGCAACTAAGGGGTGGAGTGAAATGAGGGATGAATGCTAAACACTGGGGTCCTTTCCAAAGGAGGCATGAGGGTGTGTCCAGGCGTTAGCAGCTGTGTCCCACAGGATGGACGTAGTGTCAGAGACTACAGGCACTTTTGCTACAAACTGCAGACTTAGCAGTTGGAGACAGTAAACTTGAGTACTTTGGTCAATTGTAAAATAATGATGAGCTACCAAAGTGTTCAGTCTGAAAAGAGCTGATGTGATTCTTAATTGCATCAATTAAAATATTCTTGGTGATGATGGGGAGTGTTTATACTACAGTATAAGACATTGGCAAATTTTCATTTAGAATAATCACAAATACAAGAAAAACTATAAATTACCTCAAATTTAAAAGCATCAATGTTTTAATAAGCTAAGAAATGTCAAGTCTGTTAGGCTCTTCAAGGACAAGGTCCCTTCACAGTCAGCAGGGTTCTGTCCAAAAATCCACACTTCTCATTTATTACAGAACATTTCTCAGCTCCAGTGAATTAGCTTCTAATTAGAGGTCAAGCTTTTATAAAATAAACATACTTGGGAAAATAAAAAAAGGCAACCTACAGTAAGTCATCTTGAAAGACAAACTTGGAGGAAAAAATAAATGTTTCCCTATGTGCAGAAAATATTACAACAATTTATCTTTTTATGTCATGGTGAACCTCTAGGAAGGATGTAAAGCAAGGAAAAATAATGGTGATGCCAGATATTAAGTTTAGAATTGTAGCACTTCATTTATTAGACAGCAGAAATCAAAATGTTCCAAAATGTCTATTTTGTCTGGAGGCAAATGACTTAAAACAATCCCTGTAATGGTTTATTGCACTGGTAAACATTTTGGGAAGCTCTGTATGGAGAATTTTATAATGAAATTAGTTAAATTAAATTTTGTGTAACAACACATCACTTAATGACTCTTTAGAGAGCCTACACACTGTGGAATTTTAATAAATACGAGAAACAGATTTTTTTGATTTCCACTTAACGCTCAGGACATGATTATTACCTTGCTACTAAGGAAAAGCTATGAAAATGGGAGATTGGCCTTTTCAGATAAACAGAATAGGCCGTAGAGTCCACTTTTCCTAGGCATATATTACCAGGGAGTAACACAGGATGACTGAACCTGTACAGCATCCCCAGATCTCTTATTGTTTACGTAAAAGCTCTGCATTTACTGCTCATGTTTGTCAGTTCAGGATTGTTTACAACTGTTTGTGTACCTCTTTAAAAGCAGAAGTGAGCACAAAGCTGCATTGTCAAATTCTGCTTTTGCCCACATGCAGAAATTTGCCAGCATGGGAAATTCCCAGTTTTGCGTGTGTGTACATGAAAGTTCCTGGGTGTAAATGTCAAGTATATTAAGTAAAATATTTCGACTGTCCATCTGTCAGGTCAAGATGAAGCAATAGTCACATGATAACACGTCCAGTACAACACAGGCTGTAAAACCTCTTGTACTATGGAGAGAAATTTTCTTCTGTGCTGCTTAAGAAAGCATGGTTTGCATGCAACTGAGAACGTATTTTTTGCATTCCTAATAGTACACTTGCACTTACACAGATCCGACTGATGGTCTCAACTTTTGTATATGTCCAGTCTTTTCAGCACTAGGACCATTACCAGCCTCAAGTCAAGAAAGTGTACTCGAGAAAGTTTCATATTCTCAAGCCTAATCATCAACTGGGGCAGATGCAACAAAAATACCATTAAAAAGTCATTTTACATCAAGAGCTGTAAAATAAATCCATTTACATGAATATTTCCAATAAAAAGATGAGGAGAAAGAAGAAGCCAACCAAAACTATTGTAATGGTATAATATCCCATCACCACAGTTCATGGAAATGGCATCATACACAGTATTGAAACAGAGCAAAGGCATGAGCCATTAAGCTCTATTCAGAGCTATAATTGCAACCTCCAAGTTTAAAACGTACTGGGTCTTATCTTAGAATCATAGAATCATTTAGGTTGGAAAAGACCTTTAAGATCACCAAATCCAACCATCAACCATGCCCACTAAACCATGTCATGAAGTGCCCTGTCTACATGCTTTTTGAATACCTCCAGGGATGATGACTCCACCACTTCCCTGGGCAGCCTGTTCCAATGCCTGACAACCCTTTCGGTAAAGAAATTTTTCCTAATATCCAATCTAAACCTCCCCTGCCACAACTTGAGGCCATTTCCTCTCATCCTATCACCAGCCACCTGACAGAAGAGACAGCACCCATCTTCTAGAGGTGTAAATCAGTCTTGCTGCACCGTTGTCAGTGGAGCTGTACCTGCTTACAGCCACCAAGGATCTGTCTCATTAGGTTCATCTGACATGCTGTGCTGGAAACCATGTCTTTTGCAAGCTCTACAGTTATTGCTGCCAAAAACTTTTCAACCTTGAGAGAGTGAAAGAAATGTGTGACAAAACAATTGCACTTTGGGGATAAAGCATCTCCTGAAAAAAAAATCTGTTTTTCTCTGTCCGGTTGCCAAATGCTTCCTCCCACATAAGCAATTGAAAAGTCTCATTTGAGCAACTTCTCATGAATAGATAACTGTTGCAGAAAACGTATGGTTTGAAAGCCCATCATAAGTATTTAAAACAATCTTTTCTCAGACCCAGGGGGAATAGCTGCTGACCTTCTCTCACAAGCAAGTTCTGGCCGAATGTAAGGTTGCCGGTAAGACATGCAGCCACTGGGAGGATGAACTTTTGTCCTTTCTCTTTCCACAAACACCTGCCATGCTTGAGCTCTCAGACCACCTATGAGGCTGATCACCTGCCCGTTCCCTTTCAGTGGTCAGTCACAGGATATTCCCAACAATCCAGAGTGCTTCTCTAGGTCACTAGCAGAATGTCATTAATAACAAAATACTCGTATAATTCATACTGGCACAAAAAAAGTGCCTGAGAGATAGTGTTATCCTCGTTTAGTGATCTAAGACAAGGAGACATTTAAAGCTACCAGGCCAAAATCTCCAGGAAATGTGTGGTAAGGTCAGAGTAGTGGCCAGGTCTGCTGCTCCCTGGGAAATCATACTCTTCTATTACTTCTAGCCTAACTCAGCCAGACATCACAAAGATAAAATAATCAGAGAGAAATGTAGGAGGACAACTTGATCAAGCAAGGAGCTGGAGCTATGCTAGAAACTTGCTGGAATAGCTGAAAACAAGAAGGGGAAAACAAGATGGGAACGGGTATAATACAGGTCCAGGAGTAGCAATGATGTTATTGAAAGACAGCGTCTCATGCAACCTGGAGAGAAAAAGTAAATAAGGACATATCATCCTAACGGTGGCATCTAATTTAGCAAAAAGGCCCAGAACAGACTTATCCCATCACTAAACCACAGTGGTGAAAAACGCTAGGTGAAAAACTCCATCAGGAGGGCTGAGTCCTGGGCGATAACACCTTCCACCCTCTTCAGAGGCATCTGCACGTGCGGGATGTGGCTCTGGAGTTTGGGCTAATGGCTTACAGGCAGGTGGAAAGCATTTGGAAGCAGCCACAAAACAGGTTATAAAGTTTGTCAGACTGGTGTTTCTCTGTGCTCCTGGGACAGCAAGGAGGAGCTGCGCAGTCCTATGTTGGTACAGCAGAGGCTGAGGGTGACCATGTGAGGATAACAAGCATTGATAGGACTCTTGGTACTCTGGAAAAATAGTATGTCTGGAAAAATAATATACACTACTGTTCAAAATTTAGTGACAGATAATTGATGTTTTACCTTGCCTTTTAAAATTCAAGTAAAAAGTAAGTTTCAACTATTTTTGTCATGTACAGGATATTTATGCATTAAAGTCTCTGTTATTGTAACATTTATATAGCTGGAGAAGTCCTAATTTATCCCTATTGATTTTAACTTTGACCTACTTTTACAGTGTGGGCCAGCTTCTTCAAAAATGCATTGTTTTACCTATCAATCCTTGACTTTGAGTATAAAAGATACGCGCAAAAAAAAAAAAAAAGAGTAAAGCAATCAGCATAAAACCTTCCCTATCTTACTCAACATTGCTCACAGTAAGCCTCATTGAGCATATGTGGTATATGCTCTCTGCTTAGTGATCAGGGTTTGAATTTAAGGACTCACTCAAAATTATGGCATTGTGGGATATCTTCTACCTCAAATTGGGTAATTTAACAACAATGCTAGGGAGAAACTTTCAAAGTGTATTAAACTTTAAAAGTACATTAGAAGTACAGATCACCACTAGCATCCTCATTTTGCAGGCAGAGGAAAAAAGGTCTGTCAAGGTGTTAGGAAGGCTGTGTAGCAGATAAGGGATTTTCTCCAAGTGGATACGCAGCTTCTGCTTCAGGCTCTGTTTGGTGGAGCACATCTGACTATATAGGACCAAACTTCCTCCCAGTGTAAATCCCCAGAATTGCGATGTTGCACAGGGCACTTGTAGACAGTCTCTAAAAGTTCTGCTTTGTTGCTTCACTGAAAGCCATGTGATTTTGCCATTGACTTCAACAGCCACAAAGACACCTCCAAAATATTTTTATACTACATTTATTTCAAAAATGGGCTGCTTCCATTAACACTTCCCTTAAGCAACGTTAACTTTTGTGACCGGCACTTAGCAGGTCATTTTGGGTCCCGCTGATATTGGCAGGATTAAGCAGGGTCTTAATTTTAACAATGAGAAGCTGTCAGGCAAATAATTTCTACTGCTGTTTATTCACAAATGTAAATTCCTATAACAGTCATTGAGGTCTCTGAAGGACACCTGTTGTTGTTTAATTTCTTCCAGCAAATGCATTTGTTATGTTTATGTGCCTCTCAGTCAGGAGCACCTTCCTGTCTTTTACAGGGAGCTGAGGAGGAAGGATGATGGGCACCTCAAGTCCAGTTAAATGTGCCCAGAAGGCAAATATCCGAGAGTGCCACACACATTTCTCCTTAGGATGGGTTCACTGGCCATTTTAGGGAGAGGTAGAGATGAGGAGCCACTGTTGCAGCTCTCACTGATTTCAGCTGAAAAAGTGGCCTTTAGCTCACGGCATTTGTCGAACACAGGACCCCACTCCTGCATCCCACCTGGGTGAGGTCAAGGTTGAGGAAAGCTCCTGCTACAGTCCCAGAAGGTGCTTTTGACTGGCCCCGTTCCCCTCTGCACTGTGATATGCAGTGGCTGCAGCCCAGGAGCTGCTACATCCCAGCCAAGTAGGAGTGCCTTCTGGCCTTCAAAGCATTGGAGGGGTTGCCCCCCTCAATGAAAGAGTCTTCCTGTGTTTAGCAGGAAACTGTTCTCCTAACAAAGAGTTAACATCAGGTGAAGTCTCCCATGCATTCCTCCCATAGCCCTGCTGGCAGGCTTCTTGCAGAAGTCCACACAAGGAGCGCGCAAAGGCAGAAATTGCCTTTGAAACAGAATGAATGCTGATGGCACATAATGCTTATTACTAAATCCATGCTGCATCTGATAGCATCATGCTAGATAGTTGCAGTTAGTTGTCCATTATTCTTCATCCTCAACCAGCAGGAAGAGGAGTGTTTAAGAATGTCAGGCAGGGTAGCACAAGGTAAGGTACAGGCTTGTTATAAGGAGAGAGTGAATCAAGAGCACAAAATGAGAGGTCTGGAGCCCTGCAAAATGAGTCTCTGAAATACGTATTGCTATTATTTAATGATAGTATTAATCCAGCCAGACAGTTTATTGCTTCCTGCTTTTCCCCCACCCTGTAAGCCATCACCCATCTACTGCACAGTCTCAGTTGCTTTGGAAAAGTTTCTCCGTCCAACAGAGAAAACAGGAAGAACAGCTAGAGACTACTCTGTAGTTCCTCAAATGCCTTGCAGTGTCAGTCACTTCACTGATCTGTCCCTGGGAATTCAGGTTCTTACTCTGTAACTGCAGAGGACATAGTCCTGGAGCCCTTCCTCCTGGTACTGCTGGAGACAGCGCGGGCTCCAAAGTCACTGGGCTGCTAAAATACATGTATTTCCCTTTCAGTTTTGAAATGGTCCCAATGGTAGTTACAGTGTCTTTCTAAGATCCCATTTTGTTTTCAGATTACAAGCCAAAGGCTTGATTTCTTGCTTGAGAAGGGTGCCTGGGGTGTCCCCAGCCCAGGTTTCAATGCTGTAATCGTAGAGGTCTTGCTTTGACAGGTAAGAATGGGGAGAGCTTTCCCAACTTCTAGGGGCCAAGGACACCCCCAGGCATGAGTCATGCATGAAAATCCTGCTTTGTTGTTCCTTGTCATTTCTCCTAATCACTAGCCTCCATGAGCTTGATATCAACTGCCTCTCTGATTTAGGGGATAGAGATCGATTGTCTAATAGTATAGTATTACCCTTTTGATAGTTACTAATATTAGCTATATATAAAATGTTAACAAGGCAGTGATTGGACTGCCTTGGTGTGAGTTATTTATATCTTATTGCTTGTATCTAATCTTATTGCTATTTTGTAAGATTTTCTGGACCCTCTCGAAAGCTGTGAAGAGTCCTACAGTTTCACATCAAGCTGTGAAGTGCTATACTGCTGATACTATGCTATATGTCAGATGAAAAATCAAAATGCTCAGGGCATGAGGCCCTCAGTGCTGAACCATGACATCAGGAGTTAAAGTCTAGAGATAGTTAAGAAAGGCATAACTGCACTTTTGGGTTTATTTCCCACTCCAAGGACAGGATACCATTTGCACTCTTGCCCTTTTTGTTTTTAGATGCAAACCTGAATTGAACCAAAGAGATCTTGTTTTGTTGAGATGTTAAGCAACATTTTTATTTTTTTTAAATAAAAGGACTCAGCTAAGTAATTTTGACCATTTAATTGGAAAATACTCTGTACTGTTCTTGCTGACCCCTCCGAACAAGGCAACATTATCACCAGTGTGCAGAAAAGTCCCTGACAGAAAGCACACATTCAGAGTATCTTTAATACAGTACAAAGAAGGGGTTGGGACTGAACTTTGCGGTGCTCTTGCAGTCATGCCATCTATTCCCCTGAAAGTGCATGCCCTCTGCTTGCTTCCTGGGAAACACCAAATTGCATTATCAGCTGCTCTGAATGCACAGAACTGGTAGAGAGATTAGAGCATCTGACAGCATCAAGAATACCCTTTTCCACAGATGTCGCTTATCTGCAATACTGTATATTGAGTCAGTACATTGAAGTAATGCACAGAAGTAGAATACCTGGGGTGGAATCCAGACTGGGAAGCACTTGGCACAGACTGAACCACAACAGAGCTACAAAAACCCATTTTCAGCAATGCTGGACAGTAAAGCCAGAAATAATACAATTAGTGTGATCTAAAATTCAGCAGTTTCTGCGCAGTGGTTGGGAACTTCCTGTGTGCTTTCTTTGGGTTTGCTTGCTAACTCTTTCCCCAGGACCAAAAGCTGTTTTCCTCTCTATTTGGGTTGAATGACTGTCAGTACCTGAAGCCAGCTGGGAGGGAGAGCAGTGGTGGCACACTGCTGGTGCCACCTGGACATGTGGCACGTGGGCACCCCTTCCCCCCAGCCCTCACCGCCCCTACAGTGCTCCACATCAGCTGACACCCTCCATGCAATCTTCTCCATTGCTTTAAAAAACAGTGCAGTTGCAGTCCTGAAACATATGCATTCCCACAGAAAAAGGTCTTGCCTTTTTTGTCAAAATACTGATTATTGGTTTTAGGTTAACATCTTTCATGAAAAGGGTTTTAATTCCAGAATGTAGAAAACACCTTGAAGGCTGGTAGCTTTGCTTTTTGTTGCGAAGTTCATACCTGGTTGTCAATACTATAGGCCCTTGCTCTTCTGTCCCTACTGGGGTATGAGGCATCTTTTTTGTCATAAATAGGAAACACGCAGTCATTTTCTATGCATAGGGGAAGCACTTTGTTCTCAGAGAAAGTTGAATTATGTAGTCCAAACAGGTGACACATAGTAGATGTTATTGCTTTCCATAACCTGAGATGTAACCCAGCTGTGCCCTTTGCTTTTGCAGATGTCAGCCGTACCATCTGCTGATGAAAAAAAAAAAAAACTCATGCATCGCTGTGGAAACACTGAGCAGTTCTGTGGTCTTTTCTGCCCTCTGCTCAGGCTGTGCATTTTTAAATAGCACGACCTTTACTGATTCTTACAAAAATGAACTGTGCAAGGTGGCAAAACCTGAAAAGTATACACTCAGGGTTTCCTTTTAGGACAAAGAACACAATTATATTACAGAAGCGTTAAAACTAGAAGAGATTAAATCAGTTAATTTCCTCTGAAAGTGTTTGGAAAAGCTTCAGAAAAATAGAATGGGCAACAACAGGAAACAGAGATCTGATTGGAGAGACAGTGGGATGGGAAAAATAGTTGCTCCATTGAAGTCAGAGATAGTTTTGGCATTGCTTTCAGTGGAATGAGGATGGCATCAGCTATGATGTTTAATACACCACAATTTTATAGCGTTTTGCCTAAGAAGGATGCTGTGTCCTGAAATCCTTCTCTTTGCTGTAGGCGTTAGCTGACCCCTGGTAGGTAGCTGCTGTCAGGCGCTGGCTGGGAAGTGGTGCCAACAGCCCAGAAAGGGAAATCTCTGTAGCAGTATGAGCCTTACTGCTTTGCATTCCTCCTATTTTCTGCATCCAGGCCAGCTGTTTTCTTCCTCCTCCTCTCATGAAAGCTAGAGAGATGCTTTCTTTCTGTACATGAGGTCCTCCGCTCAGGTTTCTCCAAGGATCCCTAGGACAGCTTCTCTCAGCTGGCCCTCCTGAGGGCTAATTCCCAGACCTGCCAAACCAGCTTTTCTTCCCCTTTTCACTCCATGTCACTGTTCCCATGCTCTTTTAACGGAGAAGACAGGCCAGAAAACATAAGCCCTTTTGCAGCCTCCATCGTTGTTCACACCTACGCTTTGCCCCAGCTGGATAGCATAAGGTCCTCAGCTGTAGCCTGTATTACTGGGTTCCAGAGAGGGACAACCCTAAGTAAAACACTGAAGTAATTGCTTCGTACTGTAAAGGACTTATCAATGGTTTTGTTTCCTCTTCTTCAGTTGATCAAATTCTAGATGGCTCTAGAATGAACACACGTGTCATGGTTTAGCAGATAACCAAATAGTTACAGTGTGCTGGAGAGCACAGCAAGTAGTTTTAACTCTGCAGTCTTGTGCTGTTCTTGGCTACTGCCAGCATGAAGTACCAATAAAAAAGTGTGTAAATACTCAAATGAAATCACTCAAATGTAACTGGAAAATATAACTGTTCTTCCTGGGTTTCAGATTTTCAATGTCTACATTATTCTGGGACTAATAGCAGCAGACATTGTTTCTGCTCTTGCATAGCTTTTAGGTGCAAACTCCATTTTAATAAGTACCCAAAAGTCTAGTCTTAACAAACGGCTTTCCTAATTCAAAGGAGATGGAAGACAAATTTAAGAAGTACTGTGCCGCTTTGTGTCACTGAGAAAGGGTAGGTATTCTTCAAACAGCCACAAACAATGTCAGGTGGCCCAGACTGCCTGAAGAAAGACAAGAATGGGAAGATCCTACTAAAAATAGGAAAACAGGGACTTGTGCTATTAGACCGCTAGTCTGGCTGGTCTGAGAGGGGCTATCTAGTGGAGGGGCTGGCTGCTGTGTTATTCATCAACATTGCCTGCAGCCTGCACATTCCTTATGGCTGATGAAGCATAGGGACAATTTGCTATATCTGATTAGATGAAGGCTGTCCGTGGAAGTTACGACACTTAAATTTGTGAGGGATATTTCTGAGACTGTTTCTGGGAGATGGTTTACCATAATAGTAGATGAAACTGCAGACTCCTCCAGAAAAGAACATTTGATGTCTAACACAGACAGTTGCTGATGTAAACGTTTATGAAGAGTTTGTTAAGTATGTGACATTGCCTGTATGGTAATGCAGAAATTATACTGCTAGTGAAAGATATTATCTAAAAATCAGTGGATGAGGAATGGATGAGAATGGTGCCAAAACAGGACCACTGCTATGACAAATGTAGTGCCAAGCAAGTGCAGCAAGAAGAACATCTATTAACTACATATATTCACTGTTAGTGGCATATCTTGAATTTGTCATTTTAAGATGCTATTAAAATTAATGCTGTCCTGAGAGGTACTCTTGGAACTATGTCTAAAACTGCCTAATTAGTTAAAAAAAAAAAAAAAAAAGAATTCCAATGAGATGCTAGTTTTTGGGAGAGAAACAGTGAGCCGTTAGGTATGCCACCAGGCACTCATAAAATGGACTCTCCTTGGAGAAGAACGCTTTGTCTCTGATTTCTGAGAACTGCCTTGCAGCAGGAACTGAAGTGGGAACTGAAGATCACATCTGCAAATCTGTCAATTTTGAAATGTACTCTTTTACTTATTAAAAGGGCATTTTACTGAATGGATTCGTACCACAAATCAGTGGGTTTAATTAAGTGAAATAAATTACCCTCTTATTGAAACCCTCTTTCATTTACAGATGCAGACCCTGAAATCACTGGTCACTAGTTTCCATGTCCATGATTTAATTTGACAGTGAAACAGAGAGAATCCCTGATATTCACCTCTGGCAAAACAGATGCAAATATTTTTCAGATGTCCTTCTCTTCCCATCCAGTCCGTTGGACCCAGAAACAGATTTAATGACCTGGCTGTGTGCTGTGAGACCTGCAAAATAATCAGAATAGCTAAACCTTTCATTCTACTGGGCTGACAGCTGATAGGAGAGACCAATGCATTTGAGAAGGCAGAATGGTGTCAGAAATAAAGAAAAAGCACAGGAAGGCACAGGAGGTGGCACAGAGCACGCTGCGTGCATCAGGAGGGAAGTGCAAGAAATGCCGGAAGACACAGGCAGAGGGATGCACAGGAGCAAACGGAGATCTCCCCAGGTCCAAGCTGTGATAACCAGGCCTTTTTCAGGTGGGGTTGTTCCCTGAGCTGCACCAGTTAGGAGTGCTGAGTGTGGTTAGAGGTAGGGAGGGACTGAGCTGAGCATTTCTGCAACCCAGATAGAGCCTCTAGTGCCCCTGCACCTTGGTGCTCCACACATGGATTTATCCTTCCCACCATTGGTGGTTGTGAGCATTCATATTTTCTGAAAGTAACTACCACAGCAAGGCCTATAGTTATAATCTTCTCTACCGTGGTAGTACCCAAGTGAGTAAGTGAAATCACAGCCTTGTATTGATTTTATGTTCTGCTCATAATGAATTTGGGAATCCTCTGGGATTAGATATATGTGCTGACACAGAGCTCTGGGGAGGGCTCCTGTATTCCTGTTTCACAGCAGCTAGCCACTATTGACACACATGTTTTTGTTACAATGATGTATTAGAATTCAATATGTGTGTCTTCTCTTATTTAAAAGAAGAGCAGGGGAGACATGGGGAGGAGGGATGGGATTGGCCTGCTAATCCTAATAAAAGGAAACCCATTCAAATGAGTAATTTTATAAACTAACAAGCACTTGTGCTGAATAAGAAGTGAAGCCTATTGCTATTAGCTTTGGCAATAACAGGCTGCTTTGATTATTAAAGCCACCATGAAGGAATACCGAGCAGCAGGTGCTGCCAGTGAACCACGTAGACTTTGGGCAGGAGATCCTTTCAATATGCAAGAGCAGGGAAACATTTCCTTTAAAAAGAAAACCACATTCCCACTATATTCAAAGCAAAACTATTCTACAAAAAAAATAATGGTACTATCCATGCTTTAACTCTATAGATGATCCTTTTTCTGTGGTGGGAGGTATACATTGCATGGTATGAACACACCATTGCATCATCCACTGCTGTGTAATGCTTAAAACACATGCAGCAGAGACAGAGGTACAAAAGGAGGGGGACATGCAGCAGGAAAGCTAGAGGCAACTTCCCTTGTCAGACCCTGCCTCAAGCAGACACCATTGCAGCCCTCTCCCTGTGAGTACAGGGAGACACTGAACCAGAGCCCCATGTGAACAGCTATAATAAATATTAGAAACCATTTGAGAACCAACTTTAATAGTTAAAACTTAACTTTGGTACTTTGGTGATTACTATATTAATATTTCCTGATTCTTGCTTATGGAAGGCAGTGCTTATAACATTTACAAAGCTCCCACAATCCTCAGAATTTGCTTAGATAGTGATTTTGAAGGCATGTGCTGCTAATCAATGTGTTAATGATTTCTTCTACGCTGTAATCCATCATTTTATCACAGCACACAATTTAGCAATTTGCTTATGCTAATTACTACAAAAGCCAGAGCAGTTCCGAGCACAGCTCTAGGCTATGGCTAGAGAAATGTTTGGCATGTTCTTTACATTTCCTCCGTTTACCGTGGGGAAGGCCCGGAGTCCAAAACTCACCAGGAAAAATTTACTTAGATACCAAAGGTAAGCATCTTGCAATCAGCAAGTTTCCCTTGGTGATCACTGCAAAGGAGGCTTCAGGAAAGCTGCTCTCATCTCCTGAACTCACTGCACTCCCGGGTGCAGATGTGAACAGGAGACAGCCAGGAATGGGAGGTAAAAGGGGCTTCTTGCACTGCTGTTTGTACCTCAGTAAATGTGTTCAGGGAGCAGGGCTGTTAATCAGAAGAACAAAGCAGTCTGAGAGACAGCAGTTTGGCAGGTAGAGCGCTAGGTGGGCATCACATTTAGGCTTTATTTTCTTTCTTTTTTTGTATTGTCTGTTTAGGCTGCTTTGACCTTCCCGAGGGCAGGAGGCATGGCCAGGGTATCCTGCTCACGAGTGTGTTCCTAACTGAAGGTATTTTGTCAGTGCAGTCAGCAGCGCATGTGCCTGTGCCCCTGCTGTAGTCTGTCCACATGTGGCTGATCACTGGGGTAAATGGGGCTCCTGTCTTTCCCATCTGTGCTGTGTGAGTTTTACCCACCTCTTAAGCACAAGAGGGGGATTCGCTATATGTACCCACTAGTGCAGCCTCCCATACAGTCAGCTGATGGCAGCTGCAAGTGAGGAGCCTTCAGGGTGTCCTGATATGGGATTTTAGTCAGCAAGGCTTGATGGTCCTCCAGTGTGTCTGAGGGAGTTGCCAGGCAGGATACGGGCACCGAGACACTCTTTTCCCTCCCATCCTGGTGGGGAATCCAGCAAATATCCACATCGTCTGGGGAAGTGTCAGACACTCTCCCAGTCGGAGCTCTGCATCTTGGGGAGCATGATAGAGTCAGTTGCCCAAGAGGGCGAGCACTGGGTGGGTGCTTCAGAGGGCAGATGTGGCTGGAGGGCATTTGAACCTATTGCCATGTCCCTGGCCTTGCTGGGAACCTGAAGACAATGTTGAAATTGCAGCCTGTCACAGAACAATAGTTTTCAACCTCCGTCATAATTGCCCTCTTAAAAGTAGCACAGAAGACTTTCCTGACAAGGCCATTACTGTTGAAAGGACAAAGGGAAAGTAGTTAGTCGGCTGTGTTCAGAACTGGGTTATCAAATTAGCTTCAGCCACTTTCAATTACAGAATCTCATGGTTTTGAAATGAGCTCTAAATGAGGGGCTATAATTCTTTGTCTGCAGTGAGCAAAAAGAACATAATCATCATTATTTAACAGGGGCCTACAGTCTAGCTAGCTCCAGGATAAGTTCGTCGAAGAGAAGAAAGAATTCAATTGGCATGAGTAAGGCAAAAGACTATCAGCTGGCCGGGCTTCAGTGCATTTCTCCATCCTGCAGCTATAGAAGTGACCTTGGGGCTCATCCAGGAGGGATTTACTCCCAGAGCCATTCTGAACCACTAGCTAATGAAACATAAATACCAGAAAAATTAGACCAGTAGTGGTTGTCCCAGGCATGCATCACTCCACCTTAAGCGGGGGCTTTGTCCTGCCATAACTTCCACTCTGCCTGAAGACTGTTGTTATTGTTATAATGGCAGTGTTAAATCCTACCTGTCTGGTGGCTGTTGGGTGTTACTGCTGCTTTGTATCACAGTAAAAAGGAGAGAGAAGAGCTGCACTCATGCCAGTAGAAAGAAGGTTCATTTGTAGGATCAGGCAGCCTCCTGGAACAAGCCAGTGCCTGTCCTACTGTACCTCATTTTCCCTGATGCAGCAGAGGCGGAGTAGCCTTTTGCTACGCTGTGCTGCTACAGCCACTCTGCCCCAGTCAGCCACAGGGTCTGGGTGCAGTAGACAACTTGGCTGGGAACCACTGGACCACCAGCAGTGGGTGCAAAACTTCTAGAAATGCAAGGGCACTATATAGGGTCTGTGGGGAGCTGATGCCATGCCATCACCATCCTCACAGGACACTTCAGGAACCCAGCCCAGGTTCAAGAGAACGGCTGTCCCTATGCAGTCTTGCAGCCCCCCACCCCAGTCAGTCTGTGGTTAGGTTGCTTGGGGTGGTCAAGTCCTTAGAGTCAAGGCAGTGACTGAGATCTATGAGTCCATCTTCCACACACAGTCCTTTAACAATATGCACAGGCAACATCCGTGAAATTGTCCAGGCTTCTTGGTCTCTGAGGGAACCGCTGATGACATCCAGATTGTTTTTCAGTGCGTGGTCCAGAGCAGCTACAGCAACATAAATTGCAAGGATACCATTGTCTTGCAGGCATCGATGGGCCACCAAGGGAGATCAACAGACATCTTGACAAGCTTGATTGTGCACTTCATGACATCTATGTTCTCTGTAACTCAGGCTCTGAAACCAGTTTAAATACATTAAAGAGGTTGAATTATGGTCTCTCTTTTTCTCAGTACCTCCACCTGGAATGAGAGACTGTGGTTCTCTATATCTCAGGATGGCAGCTGCAAGGGTAAAGTAAGAAGATGAGAAACTTCAGGGATGGAGGCATGGTAACCAGCATAGGCTTGTCTCCACATGGAAGTGAGTAAGCAGTACATGGTGCCATGGATGTATACATCACATGAGCTAGTCTGCACTGATCCCCCCACTACACACTCGTAATACAAAGTAAGCATGAGGTCATGTGAAGCTATGTAATTACTCCACCTAACTCTAGATTGACACATCTACTTAAGGAGCTTACACTACCCCTGAGGTAGTGGAGAAAGCGGCGTCACCAGATTATGATGAGGTGGGAGTAGGGAAGCAAGTTTTGAGCATTGTCGGATACGTTTTCAGGAAAATTTTACAGAACAGATGGACAATCCAAAGACCATTTTCCTCCTCCTGTTCACTGGATTTCAAAGGTCAAATTTACTACCTTCTGGCTGTAGATAAGTTTGGCCCAAGTATCTGGGCAAAACTCTGTCTCTGCTGAAGTCAAGGGAGTTTTGCCATTTATTTCAACAGGTCACTGATTCTTTAATTTTTGTTCTGCATTTTTGAATCAACATTGCCCTCAGGCTTGGGAATGTATTTAGATTTACACACAGTCATGAATACACACACAAATGAAAGCAACAGGGAAAGAAACCATTTCTTTTCAAGTCCCACAGCTTTTATTAATTTGTTCAGTCCTTTTTCTGTACATTAATTTTATTTTCAACAAGATTTCTATTCTATACAAGTTACAAAATGGATATCTGGGGAAAATTCATGCTATTTCACACTAGATTTGTTGTTACCGATGCCGTCAGGAATTTAGACTTTGACTTTCTTGTTTTCCTTGACAGTTTTGTAGGGTTTATTCTGTTCTTCACCATAAATGGAATTTCACTGACAATGCCAAATAGCTGCTGAAATTGCTTTTAAGTTTTCCTTGGGAAACATCATAATATTATATCTGAAAATTAATTTATTGTAAATAGTGGGAATATGGAGGTCAGTCAGTTGTGTAGTGTAAGACTGTATCATGAAAAGTGCAAAATACCTCCCTCTTAATGGATGCATTGCTTGACTAAGGGTTATAGCATTTACCCTCAACTTGCTGGTCAGAATGGCAAAGAACTCTCATTTTAAAAAATAAAAGTTGATAGAAAATTAATGTTCTGATAAGCCCTGGAGTGGTAGGATCTCTTTTCTCATCAGAAAGATGGACACTGAGAACAGCATGTAGTTTGGGCACACTGGGGTAGGACACAGAAAAGGAGTTTCATTCAGGTGTTGAATGAACAAGCAGGGCTTGGGTTCACTCCTGGGTTTGTTGTCAGGGTCACGTGCTGTTTCCATGCCTTGGTTTCACTTCCATGAAATGGAGCTTGATCTTTTGCCTTCCTTGTGGGTTTTTTTCTGTGTTGACACTTAGGTTTTAGATGCTTTAGAGGAAACAGAAAGAGTCTTGGGGCCTTGATTTTGTCAGGTCCACTTAGTCCTGCTATGGATCAAAGTGTTATTAATTATAGATAGTTCTGTATACATCTGTCATGTCCCAAACTGCTAGTTGGCTCTTGGAGAACCTGTTGTCAACACTGTTAGCACAAGGAAGATAGCTCCAATTTTGAACTCTAAACACACAGGAGACCATTAGCAAGTCAAAGCCTTCTCTCAAGGGATCTGTGAAATTCCCTGCAGTTTCTCTTCAGCTTTCAGCAAAGAGAAATCTCACTACCTCCCCTTGCCTCCACAACCATAGTACGTGTGTAACCTTACGCATGGAGTGCAGTACATGTGCACTCACAGTCTGTAAGAGGAATTAGCACTTCAGCGGACAAAACAAAGGGGCAGCTGCTGTGTCTATGTTGTCTTTACATACCTCATTCACTCAAACCTCTGTTAAATGGTCTAATGAAACAAGGTGCTCTGAGGGGAA
This sequence comes from Pandion haliaetus, assembly GCA_013401275.1. NCBI lineage: Eukaryota > Metazoa > Chordata > Aves > Accipitriformes > Pandionidae > Pandion > Pandion haliaetus. The sequence continues at coordinate 8,482 of VYZV01023344.1, read as the reverse complement.
AGCCCATTTAATAGAATAACAAATCCCATTAATTTCAGTGGAGCTGGAACCTACTGCATAATAAATTAACTCTGAATTCGTAGCTTTGAACATAAATTTCCAGGTCTAGACTGATACATTTTTAAGCTTGCATGCAACTTGGCTAATAAGCTTGCCTTGGTTTTCCTTCAGATACATTTTGCTGATAGTTTTTCTCTCTTTCTGTTTCTATAAGAGCAGTAGTTTTATTGCTCTGTCCTCCTACTACAGAAGGAAGAGCTGTCATTAGGCAAACTGCAGGAGCATTTGTGCATTCATGTTCAAGAGTGAGATGACAAGATGGGAGATATCGCCCAGACCTGTAAGCAAAGGACTGTCCCTGTCCCTAAAGCCTGGCAATCTAAGGCACTCTAATACAGTCCACGTATCCATAGGTCAGGGAGAGGAGAAATGCTGCCTCCGAGTGACACCACCAGCTGCACAAGAGCCATTTTAGGCTGGGAAACAGTATGGCTGTATATGACTTGGTACGGGGCCCACAATAATAAGCCAGGAGACAGGTTTTACTGATCTGGATATAATTCAGCATGAATGTGGCTATGCAACTTCCAGGCCAGAACTGCCATGCCCACTGCACTGTGGGAACCTACTTGGAACCTGTCCAATATCTCAGCTTTGGGCTCTGTCATGCAGTGTAAGCATATGTTGTCTCCAGTGCAGCATGTATCAACTCTTGTCTTGAAATGGTCTCGCTGGCATGCTACCCGAGAGATACAGAACAGTCAACACAGAAAAATCCTGGTAGAATTAATCTGAGCAACCTCCCTTTCAGTTATTGCTTCTGACTGATCACAGCGGCTGCATGGATTAAGCAGCAAAGTCATCAAATCAAACTACTTGAATAAAAACTGAATTTCCATCCTGTGAAGCCAGAATGCATCCTGCAAAGCTCTTCACTGACAAGGCAGCTCAGTCAGGTTGTATAATTGGCACCTTCACAAGCTTTTCATCTTCGAGTGGTACTCAAAAGGAGTGAAGTTCTCTCCTTCCCTTGAAAATATCGATGAAACTCAAAGAGAGTGCTTGCTGCTGAATGTCCCACTGATCACGAGCAGCCAAGGGCACACCACCTCACTGCCAACAAGAAAAGAGCTTCTGGAAAGTCAATCCCCTTCCTCCTTTTTAAAAAAAAATAAAACCATCAGTGATTCTCAGGAGCATTTCCACCAAAATTATTTAGATCCTTTGGGTCACTAATTCCTACTCTACATGATGCAAGAGCTCCAGATCTAATCCAGAGGCTATTTCTTTACAGCTCGTATTCAGGAATAGCTGAAATGCACTCTCTGCCTTTCTATGGCAGGCTGGAGGCTTTGCCTAGCCTGTCTGGATGTGCCCTCGTGGTGTATTGAGCCCCTCAGCACAGTATTTACAATCTCCAGGTGAACTTGGGCATGTTGGCCTGCTCTGCCTGACTGTGGGAGCACATTTTGGGGCTTGAGTTTGAGCAAGCAATGAATCTGTCCTTGTGGGCTGACTGTGCACACACTTTTGAAGGTCAACAAGGATGCAGAGAGTGAACTAAAGTCTAACTTACTGGGATGAATCAATTCCGATGTAACTTCATGCATGTCAGTAAAATTACACTTGGTCCAGGATCTGTACATGCTGAGTACGTCACTGAATTTATTGCTGTCTCCTGTACAGGAACCAAGACATTCCTGTGAGGAGAACTGTCAAGGGCAGAACACCAGCATCCTCCCATGTACACTGGAAGGGTTAGCTGGATGGTGTCATTGAGTCTCCGTTAGTATTTGTGGTCAGCAAACCCCCTGCAGCGTGCCAGTCTGTAAGCAGCAGGTAAGTAGGCGGAAGAGACCTCTCCGAGCAGAGCTGTAGTTGCTGGGATCTTCCCATCCTTTGAGAAAAATGACAAGTGCATTGGAGCCCAGAGTTTAGATCAACATATACCTGTTTCTGCTCCTTTTTTGGTCGGTTTGGGGGCTAGGGCTATTCATTCAATGACAGGTAAGGGTCAGGGCTGCCCGCTGCAGCTGGGTAGCACCCCTCAGTAGTGGTGCTTAAGGGACGGTTTAAAGTTAGGAACACAGAAAGGAAGAAAGCAGCCAGAACTGCGGGAGTTAGGAGGAAATCACTATGTATCAGTAGATTTCGTGGGGTTTGTTGGGGTTTTTTTTTGATCTTTAGGACAGCCTGACCAGGCTCTTTGGTTGCTTGCTCTTTTTCTCAACTCCCTTCAGCTTGTTACTTTTTCGGGGCTTCTTGAAACCAGAAAGGTGTCAACAGGCTAAAGGAAATGTGGTAGGAGGAAGAGAACAGAGCCCATTCAGGGCTGAAGGGGATGTAAAGAAAACATTGGGCGGAGACAGGATCCGCCATCGGTGGTAATAGCCGATGGCGACCCGTCCCCGCCGCCTGCCTCGACCGGGACATACAGGCGCAGGGGCCGCAGCCTCTGGTGCAGGGGCAGGGCGACGGGGGACCCGGTGCTCGCGGTGGCCACCCGAGGCCCGCGTCCGCCACCATCGCCTCAGCTGCCGCACGTCCGGGCACGGGGCGGCGGGCGGGTTGAAGGGGCACGCCGCCAGCGGTGCATGCCGGGAAGGGCCCGACCATAAAGGTGCTGCCCAGGCCGGCGCAGGGCGGTTTGGTAGCGGTCCTGGGCGGGTTGTGGTGTTTGCAGGCTCGGTGCCGTGAGGGGAGCTGGGCTTCTGCCGGGCGAGGAGCGGGTGCGAGGCCTCGTGTGGAACTCCCCAACTGAGGGCTTGTCGGCGTGGTGGAGGTAAGGCGGCCTGGTTCGCATCTTGTGGGCATTGACGGCGCCATCGTGTAGCGGGCGCTTCCTTACAAAAGGCAAGTGCTGTACGTGAGCACCAGCCGCCCTGAAATTGGCATTCTGCGCAAGTCGTTTTCCCCTTTGGCTGTTTATCTCGCATGAGAGGAAAAGCCAAGTGCAATTTGCACAACAAATTAACAAGCTTCCACTGGCACGTGCTCCCTGGAGGTTTTCTGTCAGTGGTGAGATCCTTACCGTGATGTCTGTGGGATGTTGCTGGAGACAGTCCCATCATCATGGCTCTCCCCCACGGCACAGCCCTGCGTGGCGGCTGTGCTGGCAGCTGGGGTGCCCGTGGGGTGAGCCACGCGCCGCTGTTGCACAGAGCTTGCCTGTGTCTGGTGGTGTGTGTCTGCTTCCATTGCCCAGGTGGAAGGAAGGCATCTGAAACTTGTTCTAATGTGCATTTGCAGGATGTTAATGTTTGGGGGTAATTTTGTTCAGCTTCTGTTTTATTTTCTGGACTTAGCTGGACTAAACCAAGAAGGTAGAGTTAGAGCAGCATGTGGGGAAGGAGAGGGTTGCTGGTGGAGCATTTTTGCAGGTCTGTATGGCATAAAAAAGGAATTAAATACTGTGGGGAAACAAAAAATCCATGAACAATATTTCTGCTGTGATGCAATTCAGCTTGGTCGAACAACCTGCTGAAGAGGAGAAATATGCCAGGTGATCCTTCAGAGAAACTGTGTCCCTGGGCCTGTGCCTTAGCTCATGGTGCAGATCCTAGTACCACATTAGGTGAGTTGCTATCGGAGATGAGAAGCAGAGGGGAGCAGGACTCCAGAAGTCTGTTTTGTGAATTTAAAATGGTCATTAAATAAGGAGAGTTAATCGTCTTCGACTAGTGCTTTAGGTTCAGGATGATTCCAGAATATCGGAGCTGAGTAGAAGCAACTTCTGTACTGGAGTCACGTACACAGCTAAGATGAACTTGGGTTAACCTTCTGTATTGTCATCTTTAGCAAGAGCTAGTTCATTGTTCCACTTAACCTCTAAGTCAGAGCACTGATGCTTGTGAAACTTAATACTCCTAAAAATGAGAATCACCATTGCCCATAAAGTTCACTGCACCCTGTTGTCTAGCGTCTGTACTTCTGCCACTTGGCAATTTCCACATTGCCATTTTAAATAGTAAGTATTACCAATCTCAAAAACAATTAAGGTTCATTTTACTGCTTATTGAAGAGATGGGAGATTCATGGAGACTATTTCTTCTTGTGCATGAGAAATTCACAGACTTCTTTGACCGTGGGTATTGGAATTGAACTCATCCATATTTCTGAATGTGTAAAGCAAAGATGAGCTCTCATGGGTTGTACTTACAGCTTTACAGTAAGAGACTCAGCAGCTTTTCATAAGTTTCATAGGCACATCAGTTGGTTATTTGGGATTTTTAAAAGTATAAAAGCATTAAAATGTGTGGGCATGCTTTAAGAGCTGTTGGCTGTCTGACTCTCTTTTTAGAAATAGCGCACGCGGCATTTTTTCTGTTAAGGCAAAGTTCAAGTAGAGAAAAGCATCTTGCTTACTTCTGTGTGCATTTTTGTGTAGTAGCTTCTCAAAGGACAACTCCTAAAATAAAACTGTTTACAATAACCTCCTCAGATAAAAACATTTAACTTCTAAGATTGAGCATAAAATTTTCACGTCTTGCACTTCAGCTTTGATGTGCCTTGCTCTCATATTTTGCCCAGAGGCTTGATTGTTGTTCCATTACTAATACAAATGGAGGAGCTTTTGTTTCAGTTCAAGCTCTTCAAGTAAACTCTCTTCAAGTCATCAGGGTCTAGCCACTGTACTCTTTTAATCTCTAGCTATAACTTTCTTGCTTTTTCCACTTACTGTTTAAAATCTGTTTTCTGTTCACCCTTTTAACTTGAATGTAATGGTATTTTTCCTCTTTTCATCGTTCTCCTTGCTTGCCATCTTTCTTGTTTTGCCATACCCTTATGATGGTGTATATTGCTTGAATTTTCTGCAGTCCAACTTGAACCCTGGAGACTGCACAAGTGTGTTTGAAGAAAGACGTAAGAGGATAGCAGTTCCCAATACCCAAGATGACAGCATTATTTATAATACTGGTTAGATTTATTGCTAGGTACTACATACTAGTGTATGCGTTGAATGAATCCAGTTCCTTGCCTGTCAACTTTGTAATTAATGTAAGCCATTGTTATCATGGTTCATCTGCTTGTTCAGTGTTTCAGTAGTGCTAGTTTGTTGTTCCACAAGTTGCCCCAGTGCTCTCCTAAATAAAATGAATAAATGTTGGTTTCCCTGCAGTGGATGCAAATGAAGAAAGTGCTTCTTCTGACAGAAATTTCATAACAGTAGCAAAAATGAAATAGTGTCACATCTTCTTTACAGTAAACTTAGACTTTCTCCTTGGCATTTCTGTACCATTTTGCTGTAGCATACATGTACAAATTACAGCTCTGACGGACAATTGTTGAGGGCATTCAGAACTCAGTGCTGCTGCAGTATCTTCTTGTTTTTACTTAGACTGTAAGGGCCAGATTAAATACATTGGTGTATATGTCTGAGTCTACTGAAGTGAAAGTGTCATTTTCCTAATAGAGTTTTGTTCTATGACTGCATTGCTAATGGCCTGTTCACCCTGCTTCCTAGGAACGGCCTAATTAAAGGTTTGACATTGAAAAAGTGATTAAAATTTGCATAAAGAGGTACTGAAGGAAATAATTTTTTTTTTTCTGGTGACTTGATAAGTAATAACATGCATTTTTGGTAAATATTAAAGCTCTGGTCCAATGTACTTGCTGGACAGAAGCATCTATTCAAAGGGTGGCATTTAGTTCTCACTAATTTCTTTGAGACTTAAGCATGTGTTTAAAGTCAAGCAGAAATTACAAATTATATATGCTGAATAGGGAGTGAAACCTGTATGCCACTACTTGGCAGGATCATACCCATAACTCTGCATATGTATTTACTTTTGAATATACCTTTGGCAGTTTAAAGGATGGCCCTTCACAAAATTTAATGGGTGAATAACTAATACAGGGTTAGGTTCTGGGTAGCTTTACTTGTACTGAGTAGCACATGCCCTACTGAAGTAATAAACTATCAAAACATATCAGTAATGCTGTTGGAACCTGTCCCATTATTGTTGGCTGGCTGAGAACATCAATATTCTGCATGCCTAATCTGATACATATATATATGTATATTTAAAAGGCACTTGTTTTTGCAACAAGCAGGGAATAGGCCTTTGTATAGACAGTGGCATAATTCTTCCTCCCAATGCAACTGTACTGGCCCGAGTGAAGTTATAGGAGTCCAAATTAGTCATTGATGTATGGAATAGAAGCTGCAGAACTACTGGAGGGAACTTTCTTCCTGCTGTTACACTGTCAGAGAACTGTTTCATCTACCTCCCCTGCTATGATATACAATGTTTTCAAAAGGATTCGAACCTGCAGGCAGCTTCTGCACTCATCTCTGGTGCTTAAAATGATACATGTAAATCAACTAAGGGCAATCAAAAGCGTTGCCAGGAACACTGCAAGCATATGACTGAATGCTTGTAGGCAAGAACATACTGTGCGTTGAATGTCCATGGAGTTCAATAGTGCCAGTACGTCTTTCCTGCTTTAAAGCCGTGTGTACACATGTGCAAATTTCTGTATTAGAAATTTCTGTATTAGTTATCTCTGCTCAGTGAGGAAGGAAGGACTCACTGGTCATCATCACAAGCTCTGTATCAGGGCCCCTCATGAGTGAAATAAAATAGGAAGTATCTCAGTGGGTCATACAATTGTGTTAACTATTTTCATGTCTGTTCTTTTGAGTGTGCCTGCAACACGTGGTTGTAAGTATCTGTAACAAGAACTTATGCTTTAGCATATCAGGCTTAAATAGATAAGGCTATTGTTGCTGTCTCACAAATACATTCCATGTTCTGGGGAGATGGCATATTTTGAAGACTTGAATACCAGATTTCTAGGAATACAAAATTCAAATGTTTGAGGAGCCTCTAGCCAGAGGAGGCAAGCTGCCAAAAGAAGGGCAAGGGCTCCTGTTGTTATAGAATCAGCAAGGGAAAATCTGAGTGTACTGTAATTCTGTTAAGAATCCAAACTTCTGCTGACTAATTCCCTGTAGAAACATAAAATCTTCTGTGTGAAGATCTGACCCACTTCAAGCAGTGAAGCCTTATATCAATAAGTTTCACAAAAGGCAAGTAACCAGACTGTTAACAGGAATCATTTGGGAATTGGGTAATTTAGATCTTATAAACCCAATGGGGAGAAATCTCACTTGAGTGAGCCAGGGGGACCTCTAGCAGTTCCC
>VYZV01023342.1:1604-11918 GCA_013401275.1 Pandion haliaetus | reverse complement strand
AACACAGGACCATAACATTCACAAGAAACTCACTCTGCAATGACAGGTTTTTATAGCCTGACTGCACTGATAACTAGATCTGTTTCTCTGTGGGATCAGTCTATAGTTTATTAGGTTAGAAAAAAACAAATTGTGAGGAATGACTAAGGTAATCAACATTTAATTCCAATAAATCTTTCTTATTTGGTAATGGAACTTCCAAGATCAACTCAATCACTCATAAAGCACTTCTGAGTGTTTTATTTTGTTAATCAAAGTTTATTATTTCTATTCAACCAAGAAGAACAACTTCAAATTTTTTGCCATTGATATGAATATATAAAAATTGAAATAGTTAGGAGTGGAAAGAAAACTGATCTGCTTAAGTTTGCTCTGAATTCAAATAAAGGTGTTCCCTGCAGCAATTTTTTTAATGTTTGATCAATCGAGACTTTCTTCATCCCTCATATATCTAAAAAGCCATTAGAGCTACAGTCTGTCAGAAATATCTCCTTTTTAAACAGTTTATAGTTGCCTGTTCTAAAGATGGAATTTCTGGTCTTATGTGGGAGCAGATATCTCTGTAGCATAAAGATCAGTCTACCCTTTGGCTCCTCTACCACAATAAATTTCTTTTGTGCTTTAGAACACCAGCATTATGACCAAGAAAAAGATCTCTTCTAGGCAAGCAAAAACTGATATATATTAACAAATTTCTTCATTGTCTCTAAGGTACAACACTTTATCCACAGTCTCCTACTGTTCCTCATTTAATGAAGGTTCATAGATGTTTTGTTTTGTTTTCTCCTTAATTTACCCCTCCTTCCTGTTCACCTGCCACAGCTGCTACAGTTGTCCTGCTTGGGGAGCGGTTTTACATTTTCTGGCTCAGTTATTTCGGAGACCAACATGTTATGAGGTCAGACACCCTTACCTATTTCTTTTAGCATACTGTATTTGTTAGACTGTCTCACACTTCAAGGACAGAGGACAGTGGGATCTGCTATGGTACTGAAAAGTCAGTACACCACGTGACAACGCAGACAGAAGCTTCCTTAGTTCATCTTCCCTTTGCAGAGAGAAGACAGGGTTACTTTCTTCACCTGCACGCTGAAATGTCTATAATGTCACCAAATAAATTTATGAATGACCTCATGTTTGTTTGTCTTTCAGTATTTTGTTCTGTGATTTATCAGGGACATAACGAAAGCATTACAAGATGGTGATTATCCACCTCACTTATCTTTTTCTTTTTCTGAAAATCAATAGTTTTTAATTTTATTCCTTTAAAAACAAAAATCTTGATGTCTTAAAATAGGCAGTACTATAAAACATTTATTACCTAATTCATTAACTAGACAGTAGTTCAGTAATTCCATAAGGGTTTTCTTTATACCAGAGGCCTTCTGTATGTTTTCTGTATTGAGATTTGATAATGAGTCTCATTCCCAGTGGTTGATACTGTTGCTCACCGGTGCAAAATTAGACACTTGTCTTACCTTCCTTTCTCTTCTCTGTTGCTAGCCTCTTTCCATTCTAAATGCAAGTGTTAATCCTGCAATGAGCCCTGGGCAGCTGAATCCCTACAATTAGGTGGAAAACACATTACAGTTATATGAGTTGTTAGAAAGGCAGAAAGGCCAGCATCTATGCAGCTCATTGCTAGGTCATGGTTGCTATAAATCTCAACTGTTGGCTGCTGTTTTCCTATTATCTACATGATCTTTCTTTCTCCATATACCCTCTGATAGCTGTTTCATGTAATGTGATAGATGACTCCCTTTCAATTCTGCATTTTTTAAAATGACGTAGGAAACAACGAAAATATCTTCTACCATCTTCATATGTCTCACATATCCATATCATATATACTTGCTGCTGCCTTTATGGTTTTTCTTTCTACAGCTGACAATGCTTTGCTTTAATTGTTGACAAAAACATTCAATGTGCAGTATACAGGTTTGGTGAAGTATAGAAGGTGCCCTTCATTGCAAAACAATGGTATCAGTAAAATATACTTCTCTTATGCTAGTGAAGAGTTATAATGAAGAGCATTACAAAGAGAAAGTTGTTGTATGATTTGGGAGGAAAATGAAACAGTGACAGAATTTGGGATTTTTTTATCCTGGAAGAATAGTGTCTAGAAGAAAACTGGTAGATAGTGTAGTGTATGTAGCAGAGGAGGAGAGAAACAAATGACAAAATTCATATATTAATAGTACCTGGCTAGCTGGCTGATAAAAGATCCAAGGAAATCCAGATGGACTTTTCTGTAGCAGTCAAGCAAATTTCAGTTTCACGGAGAAACTGTATAATTAAAAGAGACAGGAAAAAGAGAATAGGAAAGACAGACAAAGGAGAGAAAGAAGGAGAGAAGGAGTGAAGGACAATAGAAATTAGGAACTGACAGGTGGACTCCTAGGGTAATGTTTTGGCCTCATCTCACAGCAAGCCATCTAAAAAAACCACAAATCTGTGTCTAGATTTTCTTCCCCAAAATGTTAATACTTCTTTTGAATGCGTTATTAGTTTTCATTTTCTGTCTTAAACCTTCCTATAGGGTAGTAAGTTTTCAACATTAACATTTAAGTGGAGACTGAAAAAAATATCGTGAAATGCAAAGAAATAATTATCTGTGGGTTTTCTTCAATAACATTGTAATTAGAAATTAACTTGAAAAGTAAAGCATGGAATGTGGAGTTTTTGCAGCATTCTGTGTCAGATATCACCCACACCAGGAAGCTCTGAAGAGAAGATTTTCAATATCAAAGGGTAATCAGGATATAAACTCAATGTCCAGAGTATTTTCTTTCCTTGTTTTTGCTACATGGAGTAAATAATTATTCCAATATCTTTCACTGGATTTGGGGAAAAGTATTAGTCTGGTTTTGACTTACTGATGATTTTTCAGTTTCTTTATACAGTTTTACTTTAGTTATGACACTGAAAGCAGATGACATTATGCAAGCTAGCTTAAATCTGCATTGTTTGCATTTATTGTGCCAGGTGACCATTTCTTGACATGACAAACAAAAACAATTGCTTTGTAGTGAATTTGAATATACATGAACATCTAATATTGGAGAAGAAATTTAAGCAGAAGAGAGGTGCAGAAAAGACAAATAAAAATTACAATTGTGACAATTCATATAATGGAAGAATGGAAATTCAAAAACACAGAAATGAAAATAGAAATTCTGAAGTTCACTGAAAAAATAGCTTCTCTCAAGAAATAAAACATTTTGGAGAAAAACACAGGTAAAAGAATATTCAATTTTCACACTAACTCTGAAATCAAAAAAGTAAATCATGCAGAAAGTTTCTTTCAGTCACTGTGATACTGAAAATAGTTATTGCAGAAGTCATAAATGAAAAAACAAATAGCAACAAAATTTTCCTGGATTTAGACCCTTTGTTTTTGCAAAATAAGACAAGACTTAAATTACTTCAAACATGTTGGACATAGGCAAATAAATTACACATTATATGATCTGTAGAACACTTACATTCAGGATGGTTTTGTTGATCAAAAACTGATAACTGATGTTAATCTTTGCATGCCATCTGGTCATGAAAAGATAACTTTTAAATTAAAAATATGATGCTACTACTGATCTAAAAAGGAAAAAAATCACTAAAGGCTATATTAGGTAAGGGAATAGTTTCAGTTTTCAAGAAAAGAAACTTAGAAACATCGGCAAGGGTTGTTGAAACAGATGAACATGCTTGTTCCATCTGATTGTACAAGTATGACCTTTTAGTGGAAAAGTTGTGAAGAAAGACTTAGATGAAATACAGCTTTCCCTCACACGTTACCCTCCTTACTGATACTTGTTTTCAATTATACTGTCAAGATGTCTGATAAGGTGATGGTGGTAGTCAGACTGTGGAGAATGGAGGAGGGATAGTGATGGGCACAAGTTAACGTTCATGTTCCCTTGAAATGAAAGGATCTACCTCTGTCTTGATATAATACACATAATTACATTACTTGCAAAGTGAGTGAAGTTTTGGGGAGAGCTGTTAGTATAATCATAGCCTTCCCAAAACATACCAACTTTTTACATTTCACTGGTCTGAACAGATCTTAAAAGAAATAAATAGGAAGACTCTTGCCATTACAAGTTCTGAGAACAAACTAATGAATAGCTTACCTAAACAATGGAGGATTTGTAATACATGTAACTAGAAAATAATGGAAAAGCATATTAAAATAAATGGAAGAAAACATCACCCAATAACTGGTGGCAACATGTTTTATAACAGTATGTTTTCAATGAAGATTTGCTTTGGTGTGAGAGTTTGGCTTCCTTTGCTGTGAGTGATCTAAGACTGTATTATTAGTAGTTCTGGTTTAACCAAGCTTTTCTCTAGTTAATCCATTTTTCTTTTAAAATTTTATCAATTACTTTTTAATTGAGTTTTGGTTTTGAGCCTTCAATTTACTTAATTTATTATTAGATCATGCTGTATTCTGTACCAGATTGCTGCCACCTGTGCTGTTTAAATTCACTGTAAAATCATGTAAAATATCTTTGCATAGTTTCATGGTTTTCGAGTTTGAAACCTGAGAAGAGTCACTACTTCTAGAAGTGTTATGGGTTTGTGTGGTGTGGGGTTTTTTTGGCAGTAGAGGAGGGGGCCGCAGGGGTGGCTCCTGTGAGAAGCTGCTGGAAGCTCCCCTGGCTCCAAGTGGGACCCACCTCTGGCCCAGGCCGATCCCATCAGTGACGGTGAGAGCACCTCTGGGAGAACAGATTTAAGAAGGGGAACCAGCAGTGAGTAGTGGAATAGGAATGTGAGAGGAACACCTCCGCAGATACTGAGGTCAGTGAAGAAGGAGGGGGAGGAGGGGCGCCTGAGGAGGCTGATGGCCCTGCAGCCCGTCGTGAGACGGCAGGTTGTCCCCCTGCAGCCCATGGAGGTCCATGGTAGAGCAGAGGCTCCCGAAGATGGCCGTAACTCTATGGTAAAAACCGCGCTGGAGCAGTGTGAGACTGGAGAGCAGCCGGCGGAAAGGACCCACACCAGGGAAGTTCATGAAGAACTGAGGCCCACAGAAAGGACCCATGCCAGGGAAGTTTGTGAGGAACTGCAGCCCGTGGAAAGAAACCATGTTGGAGAAGTTCATGAAGGACTGTCTCCCATGGGAGCAGGGGACCCCACGGTGGAGCAGGGGACGAGTGAGGAATCTTCCCCCTGAGGAAAGGAGCGGCAGAGACAAGGTGTGGCGAGCTGATCCTAACCCCCTTCCCCTGTTCTCCTGTGCTGCCGGGGGGAGGAGGGAGAGAGAACTGGTAGTGGAGTTGAGCCAGGAAGGAGGGAGGAAGGGGTAGGGGGAAGGTGTTCTGAGGTCTGGTTTTACTTCCTAGTACCTTTGTTTTGATTTGATTTGTAGTAAATTAAATTTATTTTGTTTCTTCCCCCCAAGTTGAGCCTGTCTTTTGCCCGTGACCATAAGTGGGGAATGATCCCTCCCAGTCCTTATTGTGACCCATGAGCCTGCTTTTATATTTTCTCCTCATCCCACTGTGGCAGGGGGCAGGGGGAGTGAGCGAGCGGCTGCATGGTGCTTTGTTACCAGCTGGGCTGAAACCACAAGAAGAAGGAGCTTAACTGTGCTAAGGAAAAAATACAACGTTTTTTTGGAATAGTGTACAAAACAAAGATTTTGTTAAAGACTGTTTCATAAAGCTGTGGTAGAACTGAGAAAAACTGAAATAGGAGGATATTGGGTAGAACTGAGCAGAAGCTGACACCTTTTTTGTTAAATATGCTTTCATTGAAAAATGGTGAGTGAAGCCACACATCAAAAATTCCTGTAAAAGTCTTTACGTGTTTTCAGACAGAATAAGCTTGTTTTCATTTCAGTAATTTTATTTGTGAATATATTTTGACTTTAGAAAGTTCTGAAATATCTTCAAAAATTCTCCCCTTCTCACAGACTGTATAATAGTCAGAATTCTTGTACTTAATTGATTCTAGACATTTTAGAACTAATACAAGAAGCAACAAGAAGCATCCTTATTTTTGACACACTAGGAGGAAGAGAGTTTTATCTTACAGTTACGTCTATCATCCAAAAACCTCTCAAATGTTCAAGCTTCATTTCACTTACAAATTATTATTACAAGGAAAAATTTTTAGTACCTTAAAATTAAGATTATAATTTCTGACAAAGTTTCTTAAAGGTTTGGTTTGGGGGATTTGGTTTGTTGTTCTTTTTTAACTTGTCTTTTTCTCAGATGTGGGAAAAGTTTTGGACACTAGTCAGAACACCATCAGCCTGGCTACTATGCACATGAAGAGATGCCAAATAGGTAGCTGCTAACAGATTTAGGTCTTGAATGGGCCTAAAGTAGGAGAAGAGTCATTTTACCTGAGAAAAGTCTCAGGTAAGCTTAACCTCTCCTGTGTACCCAGTGTTTATGATATTAAATTAATGGGAAGACATTTGGAAACTGAATGTGACACAAGGAAATGAACAGATGAGAAGAGGTAGAAAGAGATGTTATACTATCTTGAAGCAGTGCTTGACTGGGTAAGCATTGTGTTTTCTTCATTCCAATTCAAAGTGAATCCATTGCTTAGACATTTATGGTGAAAATTCATTTTACAGCAAAAGAGAACCCCAACAACCAGAGTATTATATCAGCTCGGAAGGAGAGGCTTTCTGGCACTGCTTCCTGAGGAAGACTCATGCCTGAGATCCGGAGTGGCTCTCTGACCTTTAGAAGATACAGTTGAACAGGTTGCATTAAACTATTGACTAGTACTGACCCAGTAGCCTCAGCTAGGAGGCAAAAAGTATGATTTAGTATCTTTCCTCATGCACCAATTGCTGCCTCCCAGATTCAACACAGTCTGAGAACTTCCTTATTTTTGACACACTAGGAGGAAGAGAGTTTTATCTTACAGTTACGTCTATCATCCAATCTTGTATGACAAGTGCCACAAAAATCCTTTATGCTTACAGTACCCTATGGTACCATTTCTTTCCTTTCAAAAAACGCACCTTTTTTTCCTCTAAAAATATAGCTGTTATTTTGATCTGCCTATTTCAGACTTTTGGAGAAATGGCATACAGAACTTATGAGACTGTAACAGACTCAAATCCTTAGCAAAGCAGCACAAAGTAGGACACTCATTGCTATGCTGCCCAAATTCCTTTAAAATTGTTGCTGTCCTTGTCCAGTTCTCTGAGAACTGTAGACTTTTATGAAAACACGTGGCAAAGAAACAGTGGACTTTGTTTCTCAGTTATTTTATTTTCTCCAGATTCTGATACACATCCATCTGTGTTTCCATGTACAAAATTTGGTCTGAGAAAGCTTTTATTTTTTTGGCCCCTTTTTTTTTTAATCCAAGAGAAGTAAATTGAAGTTTTTTTCAGTTGAGTACTTGTCAGTATATCAGGTTTCTCTGATACACTTCAATGAGATAGTTCTTTTAAATTCCAATTATATTTTAGGAAAAATGGGCTAATTTCCTAATCCTTCTCATAATGCCCCATGCTTGGGCAAGATGGCATTCTGTTCCCTTAAGCTTTGTATTAATTTTTTTAAAGTATCTAGGGAAGGAATTTTTTTTGTGCCTGATACTTTTTAATCTATCATGCTATTATGCTAAGAAGATTTACTAATTGTAATGCTCCCTAGGCAGACCTCCTATTGCTGTTCTCAACTTCACAGTAGATCTAGGAAGGGACAGATACTAATTACTATTTTCAAATGTATCACAATAATTTAGGCATCTAAAACTCCATTTTCAATCACTACATAGGATCCTAAAATTTGTTTCCTTTCAAAATAATTTTGGAAAGATGAGAGTTGTAGTGCTTAAACAAGCACAAAAAAATCTTGTCTTATGCATTATTTTGAACATACAGGAAAATGAGATACTGATGTGGCCCTACAAGCAGAAATCAATGAAAAATGAAGAGATATTTGCTTAATGGATGACAAACAGAAAGCTGAAGAACACCAAAAATTTTTGGCAACTGCCTGAGAATGAGGGGCATCTGGCCTTTTTTGACACTAATGAGTGCTCATGTATCTAAAATTTCTGTGGAAAGCTTATGCTTATAACTAGCACTGCCCAGTTCATTTGTTTAGCAAGGCTTTTTCTTGGGGAAAAAAGTATAATTTCTAATATACTGCAGTATTTGACAGTGTTTTAACTATAATGGAAAGGGTCATAATAAGGGAATTGATTGATTCAAGTTCATTTACAGATTGTTGAACTCTTCACAACAGAGCTCTGTGTTTCATATTCTTATATTCAGCAAAGGATAAACAAAAGATGGAACATATGAGTGGATATTTGTAACACCATGCATGGAGTAAAAGGAATTAATTTTAACCCTAGGTATTTTTACAATGGGATTTTGTATCCTGTAGTAGACATATTTATTCTTATGAGCAATTCTGAAGTCTGAATTAGAGTTCTTCCACTGACTTCAATAAAACCAGTATTTACGGTAAAAGATCAAACCTGGGGTTTACAATTGACTTTCTGATAAGCTCTGAGGTTTCTTTCCTTTTTTTAAAGAAAGTTGAAGCAATCAACTGTATTATTTATTAAATAAGAAGATATTAAACATTAAAAGAATAACAACTAATCCGAGAGCTTTGTTTTTACCCTTAATCTAATTCATTACTTAAATACGTATGCATGCATGCACACACACACACAATTTATAATTAGGTTTTAATTCTCCTCATGCTGACTGCATAGCAAGACGCTACACATTGTTTTGCATTGAATTTAATACAATAGGATATTGGGTTATGTTTACAATTAGAGATTTTGTTATATTTGAAAATATATACAGTGCTCTGAAAACAAAGGGAGCAAGAGATGGTTAGAAAGTTAAAAATTAAAGATATGACATCAACCTCCCTGAGCCATGACAATTATGCAAACAACACACCCTGAAGCTGGTTGTGTGCTGTTGAATGCTTTTAGTCTGTTGTGGTACAAAAGCACGGGGGAATGTAAGAGGAACCATGAAGAGGAATCAAACCATGATAATTCTATTAAGCACACTGATTTTAAGAAACAGAATTCCAAGCACACTTCATAATGCAAAAAGAAATCAGCCATTGCATCATACTTCAGGGGTGTGAGATGTGATGGACCACCGTGTTAACTGGGATGTACACTTACATCATTTCTAATGCTTAGGACTTTGTGGGATGGCTGACTTACAAATGTTGTTGCCTATGGCTGTATAAATACGTATCACAGGGAGTGAATCTGCACAGGGAAAAAGTTGGTTTTGACCTTTTATCCCCACGGTTTATATTTTCTTTTTATTTGTTTTATTTTTTTCTTTCCTTTTTTTGCTTCAAATTATCCCTAGTCTGGTTCCATGATGGCAAAAAAAAAAAAAAAAAAAAAAAATTGTTTGGAGAACATCAGATGCTTTTCCAAACCTTATCTGCTGATTTGAAAGGAACCAGCTTACACACTCCAAGACTGCTCTAAGATGCAAAATTTAAATAAGTGGGATCACTCACTTTAAAGGTGCAGCCTTGGTCTGTACAAAAATGCTAACCGTTTTTGCTTTTCCTGTGCTGAGGAAACAGTCACTGGCTCTCTCCCCTTTACAATCCTTTGGAGAGTCATAATTTAACCCAGAATTATAATAATAGCAACACCAGGTAAAACAGTAAGTGGTATCTCCAAAGAACAGATTCCTTCATTTTATTTTTCAAGCAGTTCATTTTGTAGGTCAGTTCAGGCAGGTAGCCAAGTACTAACTGGAGCATACACCTTGACCTGAACGTAAAAAGTTCATCCAGCAGTTCTGAATTTAGAGAACCGCAGAATGGCTAAATGGAAACAATTATCTACTTGGGTTTTTTAAATAATACAGAATAATTACCAAAATTCAAAATGCCATGAGTATGTGTCGTGGTTTCAGGTCAGCTCAGCCGGTAACAAAGCACCATGAAGCCGCTCACTCACCCCCCCCCCCCGCCCCTGGCCACGTTGGGATGAGGAGAAAATACAAAGGCAGGCTCGTGGGTCGAGACAAGGACTGGGAGGGATCACTCCCCACTTCTGGTCACGGGCAAAAGACAGGCGCAGCTTGGGGAAGAAACAAAATCCATTTAATTTACTACAAATCAAAACAAAACCAAAACACAAGGGTATTAGGAAGGGAAAAAAAACAAACATCAGAACACCTCCCCCCACCCCTCCTGCCTTCCTGTCTCAGCTCCATTCCCAGTGCTTTGTACCTCCTCCCCCGGGCAGCGCAGGGGAATCGGGGATGGGGGTTGAGTCAGCTCGCCACACATCATCTTTGTTGTTCCTTTCCTCAGGGGG
>VYZV01023341.1:4752-30596 GCA_013401275.1 Pandion haliaetus | reverse complement strand
TGGTTTAATAATGCCAGATGTTAAAGAAACTAGCCGACTTTGTAGTTCCAGAAGTAACAATAGGATCTAAATAGTAGCTAAGTCCTGGCTGGAGGATGTTGGCATCAGTCAGATGGTGGAGGGACTGAACAGTTTTAGGGACAGCAGAGCGGTAGCTCCAGTATTTTTATTCTACATGTGGCATACAAAGATGAATAACCCTGTTTTAACCACTGGCATCAACCGGTGGCAACAGAACATGACAGAAACTTAAGATTTCATCATATGAAGCCTACCTGTCTTTAACACACTTTTTCGGGGGGGGTGGGGGTGGGGGGGTTGCATACTTCATAAGTTTTGTCATTTTCTGGGAGGAAAAGCCTCCCCACAGAATTGGTCATATATTCACATTCATCTGTGTACGTGATGTGGGTCATCTGGGTCTCTGATGGTTAAGTGGACAGATTATCTGTTTAAGCATTTCAGCATTGAGACTCTTCTGCATTCTGATCACTAGCAGCAGGAAAAATCTCTACTTTTATCAAGGTTAATGAATAGCTAAGTTTGTATAACTTGTCTGCTGCTGAGGCTTATGTGTCCAAAACTAGATTAACTCTGTAACTTTTGTAGTCATATGTTTAGAGGTGCTTAGCTAAACTGACTTCTTTAGATACATTAATTGTTGCTTTCACATTGTCCTTTAAGAATGAGCTGTTAGACCTCAAGCAGCTGCGGTCCAGATTGGAAAGAAGATGCCTACAGCAACTGAATATGTCATTTACCATCGTAAGCTTCACAGAAGGTGTTAAAGGGAGCTGGCATGCAAGCTATGCAAGGGACATAGGGATTCAATCACACTGTGCAATTTCAGACAACCCAACTGGAAAGAAAGAATGACTTGAAATTTGTGCTATTATCTAGTAATGGTCCAAAACACTTTGAAGTCCATGGAAAGATTTTCGCTGACTTCCAGAGCTCTGGATCAGGTCCTGCACAGTCTTATACAGAATGACAGGGAACTTTCATCTTCAGGAATTCCTTTCAAGGATGTTGCATTAAATGGCCTTTACTAGCTNAGCTGTCAGGGTCAGTGTATCTTTAGATAATGAAACGGAAAGTGTTTGGATCTTCATGGCAACTTCAGCTGTTGTCCACTAAGTAACTCAAATCTAGACACCTACACTGAGATGTATACATCTATATTTAACATCTATATAACTGAGGTCAGCCATGCAGAGAGGACAAGCTCTTAGCACTTGCCATTGAAGTTCATGACAACTGTGGGTGATTATCTGATCTAAAAAACTGGTCTCTTGCTGAGGTGCCTAAATACAGATTAATCAGAGGACTGCATCCAGGAAGAGACCCTGTATTTAACAATGGATACCCATGTTTGTTCACAAACACATCTTTGTTCTTAATCAAATGTCTGCAGTCAAAGACCAACCGTTCCACAAACATTCTATGGGACTATATACTAAAAGGCATCATAGCTGCAGTCAAACCAGCCAGCTGCTTGGAATTTGAATAAATGGCATTTTCCCAACGTTTGAACATTTATCATATAAAGTTTACTTAATCATTTGTGTGTATACACACACACATATATATATATATATATATATACACACACACACACTTTATACTTATATGACTCAGCCTTACCACATCAGTCATAATTTTTGTTCCTTTCCACTGGATTCTTCCAATTTGTCAATAGCTGGCCAGTAATGATGCAGCTATAACCATACACAACAGGCAGATGCTCAGCTGGTGTTAATTGGCACAGCTCCACTGACTTCAAAGTCCCTGAAACTTTCAGGTGTGGTCACACCAAGCGTGTAGAGAGAGGGTTTATTATCATGTTCTCTGATGTGGTGCCTTTGTGTATGCATCCCAAACTGCATCGCTGACACATTGCAAACTCATGTCTGATTTACTGTCCGCTCTCAAACGTAGGTCTCTTTCAGCCTACCTATTTCCACAGCTCCCTTGGAGAATAATGTGTTTTAGATAATTTTCCCCATATGTATTAGTTTATCTTTTTTCCCAAGCAGGTTTTCATTTTGTCACCCAGTGACCTACTTTCTGATTCTTTGGCTTCTCCAGTTTTGCTCTGTTCGCATTACCCTGAGGTAGTACCCTTCTGCCTGCAGACACGAAGAAGTTGAGGTTTACCCTCTTCTTCATTATGAAAAAGCTAGAAAACATCAAAATTATTACTCAGTGTGCAACATGCCCTGCAAACTTCTGGAGAGCTATTGATTGTAAGCTGGTTTTCAGGAAGTTTTCAGTTTGCCTGTGATTGACAAAGCATTTTAAAATGGGCTACTAAAACCAAAGGCCCAAGTCTAGAGTTACAACATGATTGACACAGCCCTAAAAAGAAGACAGGGCAAAGCAGCTTGGCACTGTGGTACCTTAGCAGCAAAGCACTCCCAGCACTTCCCAATCTGGCTGTCAGGCCAGTGCCTCCTAAAAGCTAAAACTGCTTTCTCTTCATGCTTCCGTGATGTAGATCCTGCTGCTTACTTACCCCTTGGCAGGTGAGATCAGATGCACAGGATCAGAGCTCAAAGACAGCACTGGATTTAGGCAGGCAATATTGCACACACTGTAGGATCGTGGGGAAGCAGCTGCAGCAGACAGCAAGAGCTGAAGCACATAAAATTTGTCAGGAGCTCTTCATAAGGTGGCACACCCCAAACTGCAAAGCATGGCCACAGCTTCTCTCCCAGTCTGAACCCATATTCCTGGTGTGTCTGGACCATAAAATCGCAGAGGCTGTAGTGCTGCACCACAAATGACTGGCATACAGGACTCATGAGTAAATATTTTTAAACAGAATAGAAATTAGACATGTGGGACACTTTGTTTTTAAGAACATTATAATTGCTTTCACCAGGTTTTCAGTATCTTCTCTGCTGTTATCAGTCAAGCATACAGCATAAAAACTACATTTGCAACTGGAATGGGAACTTGCCTGCCAAAAAATCATAGCCTACACCTACCCTAGTATCTACCCTGAATATTAAACAACAGCCAGGCCCAGGTAGTAGAAATGGTGCTCTGTCATATCCCTGTTAAATCACTGCAACTGCCCCTTGCTGCAACCTTCATGTAGAAATCTGTAGTGGAAGGCAAGATGAAGGGACCTTCTTTTCAAAGAAGGGACCACAAAGTGTATGGGAAGGTTGTAATCTTCCTGGATGCGGGGAAGCATTGCGAGGGACTAGCATGGAAGGCATGGGCAAGATGGAGGTTCCTAAATACAGCAGTAAGGCCAGAAGAGTTGGCAAAGCATGGGACAGCAAACTGGGAAGGTCAAGCAGATGAGATCGAGACAGGGCAGAACTCTGTGGCAGTTTAATATGGCATAAGGGACCAAACAGCAAGTTGTGGCCAAACTGCTCTTGCAAGTTCAACACTCCTTGGTTCTTGCTTTTATACCCATCTCAGGCCCTGGGTCAATCTGTCTTGCAATCGAATCCCCTTGTACTAATGCACAGTACATTGCCCTTTATTGGACGGTATTTCCTGGTGAGCACATCTGAAATATCCATGAACAAAGCTGAAGTCACTAATTCACAGTAACAGGATCCATATTTCCCTATAGTCTCATTCAGTTTCTGCTACTGTCTTGATATGTGGTTTCTTCTGCAACGAGAGTGACTGCTTTCACAATTTTAACTCTAATTCATGCTCAAGAACCTCTTTGTTGAATGTTTAGATGAACAGGCTTTTTGAAATATCACAAGCAGCAATCTCCTCTTCCCATCTCCCATCTCAGAAGCACAGTGTCTTCCCAAAGGATTTTGGGTGCCCAGATAACCAGTCCAAGAATTTTTCACGCCATTTTTCCTTTCTCTGTGGTTTTACCAGATGCTTGTTTCTGCTTTTATCGTGCCCAGAAGCACATCACTGCTCTCCTCGGCAGGACTATAATTCACCATGAGTGGAGCTGTGACCTGCCAATGCTGCAGACAAAGTGGGCTGCGTCCCACCGTGCCCCATGCCTGCAGGAGAGCGGGGGCATGTCTCCAGCACAGCTTATCAGCCCTGCCAGGGCAGCCAGGACAGCCTGGTGGCCAATCAGAACACTCACACTTCTGGCCAGTCAATCAGATTAAACATGATCACTGAGTGGCCAATCAGAGCACACATAGCTTCCAGCTAGCCAATCAAAAAGTGTGTCAGCTGAATTATTTCATTTCATTAATGCAAACTCGCTTCTGCACATTTCATTAAAGGATAAAGCTTATTATTATGCTTTTATTAAAATATTGTATTAAATAGAACAGTCTAATAATAGAAATTTCTCAATGAACTAATCAAAACATTATGGCAAGTTATACCAATGAAACTAATGAGGCCATTCACACTTTTATGTAGTGGAAATATAATTTAAAACATCAGCCTAGGAAGTAATTTTAGCTAGCTCCAATCACATAAGTATGCAGTAAATACAAAAATGATACTAAAAAAAATCTATAGAGAGTGTAGAAAACCAGGAAATAGTAGATTATGTAAATACATTTCTGACCACTGGTAGGAAAGGTAGCATTCACATGAAAAAAGAAAAAAAAAGGTCTTATCATAAAATTAAAGGGTCTACGAAGCATAAGCAAAAGGCTGTGGATGAGTAACCTCAGCTGTGGTATTCTGTGTTCTGTGCCTGGATGCCTGACAGCAAGCTTCTGCAATTTGTAATCTCTGCTTCCCCTCCTCTTCTGCCTTTTATGCACGCCCCCATGTTTGTTCGCACTCTTTCTCTTCTCTCCTCACCTGTCCTATCTTTTTTTCCTATTCAGCACTCTGTGAATCTCCGCCCCCCCCAGTTTTCTGTTGCCTCCTTCTCTTCCTGATCACTTGTTTCCATTTCTCTGTCCCAGCCCATGATTCCCATTCAGGCTGTTCATACCCTGCATGCTCTTCTGACTCATCCCAGTACCCACCTTACTACGGCTCCCTTTCTCCTCCCCCACCCCTTATTTTCTCACGAATTCCTACTCCCTCTCTAGGACACTCGTATTTTGAAGCTGCCTGAGCACTGCAGTCTCTCACAACAGTCTGCCTTTGCACTCCCAGCTAGCTCTGTCAGCTCACCAACAAAGGCTATGCTCTTCCACACCTGGCTGCTCCTTGAGCTGTATCCATCCATCTCTTCTCCTCACCCTTATCTTTCATGTCCTGCAGTCATCTTCAGCAACAGGTCCTCTGCAAACATTCACTTTCTTTTGCTCTTCTCTTTTCAGTCCTTGTTGCCTTTCGTCGTGTAGTCAGTTTGGTGCTGTTAATTACCGACTGAGCCCTTAAGCTTTTTCACACACCTATTAACCAAACTGCATGAGGAACTGTCAAGAATCAACATAAATATGAAGTCCAGTGTCCTCCAGGTCCAGGACAAGACTAAGAAAGTGTAGACAGAAAGGTCCAAATGGCCTCATTCCATACATGCACCTCATCACAAGGCACATAGCACTGCTAAAACCCAACTCCTAACATAAGACCTGTAGCACAAAGAGCAAGAGCTACATGTATCCCAAGGAAAGAACTGGTGATATAAAAAAATCTGACAGCAGGGAAAATTTGATGGAAACATTTTGTGCAGATCTGGCTTCAAGTTAAAAAAAAAGTATATTATTGGCACACTGGACCTGGCAGAAATCTAAATTTCAGCATGTCCTACAACCTGGTGTCTCTGTCAGGCTTTGAGGACGGCTAGCGCTCAGCCTGAGCTTAGGCTGCATACAGATAGCCACCCAACTTTGCAACCACGGTGTCTGAATCCTTGTAAGATGAACTTGATGGCCTCTGCCCCGGGTGTGCTCCATTTGCCTAACAGCACCGAAGGCCAGAAGCTCAGCAGGTAGCCATGGGACGCAAGGCCCTTCAACCACTGGCACTGCCTGGGGTCCCTCCCTTCCCCACACCAGAAACTGTGTCAGAACTGGTCAAACATGCCCAGCAAGCAAGTAATTTTTGGTGGCTATTTCCACATCTAGGAAGCCCTAGATGTGAGGGCATCTAGGGGATGCATGGCACAACAGGGCAGGTGTAGCAATCATGGTGACCAATCTGACGTGGAGAAAAATTCCCTTCTGACGCTAAATCTGGAGAGTGGTTTAACGTGGAGTGTGCAAGCAAGCCATGCCATGATTGGAACCTAAGAGATCCAACAGTAACCTCAGGACTGCTATCAATATAGGATCTAGGGAGTACATACATTTCTTCTGTGCAGGCTTTAAGCCTGAGTATGAATGTCAGCAACATTTTTGGCTGAATCTGGAAAAGCCTGCCATGAGGATTCATGATGTAGCTTTATTGTGGGTGGATGGGTGAGTTACCAATGGTGGCAGAAATCTACCTTGTAAATAAATAAATACAATTCACCTGTACAGACTGCCACTTTTCTATCTCAACTGCAACACCAGTTCCATCACCCTACAACTGTTCATTGCTGTTGTGCACAAGGACACAAAAATATTCTGTGAAAATAAATGCAAAACATCACTGAATAAACAACTTGTAGCTCAATGTAACTTACATCTCTGCATTCCCAGAGCTCAGCGTGCCGGATATCCTGCAACTGCAATACCACAGGCAAAAGACAATTGTTTTAATTGATTCTTATTGGCAGACTCCACATCTGCAGATTGAAATTCCTGCATAAATGGTAAAACAGATCTCTTGGCAAGGGACAGAGAGATTGATTTAGCAATTGGGAGCTAAGAAAGAAGGGAAGAAACTTCCTCTTGAGGGAACAAAACTGGCAAACAAATCTAAAACTACAGAAGAAAACTGTTCTCCGCAGGTACCAAAACAAAAATCAGTCAGATGTCCCACCTGCCTCCTTCCTCTCCCCTCTCCCCTGTTATGGATGGGGAGGCAGGTATACTCACAGCAATTAGACTTAAGCAAACAAAACAAATTGGAGAGGTCACGAGTGTGTTACCCAAGTGTAAAGAACAGGCCTCTTGCATCAGCATTTAGTGGGCCAGCATGTGAGAATGATGGATGGAGAGTCTGGGGGAAGGGAGATAGGGAAGTGTCCTCGCTGTTGAAGCCCCCATTGAGTTTGATTGGAATATGTGAGCAGGAGACTTGCAAGGAATATGGAGCTGATAATCAAAAACATGACAGGGAAACAGATGTTGCCTGCTTTGGAGACTCTCCTTGCACATTCAACACAATGGAAAGGGCTCAGATAATAAAACAGAGAGGATCCCAGCAAGAAATATAGCGTGCTGACACTTTTATGACCTGAGATGCTTACAAAATACAGAAATGGCGTTTTGTTTGCTTTCCATGCGCAGCTTGATATCACATGCTCAGCTCTCTCTGCTGCCACTCGGAGTCAGGAAGTACAATATATTTTCCTTTCCAGATAAACCTAGTGATTCTAGTCAGGTGCAGAAAGCAAATAAATTACATAAGAAGACTTTCTGTATCTATTAATCAAGAGGCTTGTCATTTTCCAGGCCTTGATCCACATGAAAGAAAGCGAGGAGGGGGAGGGGGACCTAGGAATAAAGGAGGATGTGGAAGGGAGCAGAAAGAAGATTCTTGTTGGAGCTGCTTGAGAGGTTTCTCATAGCACGAAGGACCACAGCTTAGACAAACACACTGAAAAACAACTCCCTGCCCTCTCCTTTTAGAGCTTTTCTCTGCAAGCCAAGGGGACGCAGTCCAAAAGGAGGAATGCATGAACCAGAAATATTCCATTATGCTTTTGGGGCAGTTACTCTCACATTCCCTCCTTCTTTTGAACGTTGAGAGGAAAATGCCCTGCTGCTGAAAAAACAAGCCACATTCAACACCTTGTCTTCAAGTATATCCCAACAGGCTATGTCACATACTTGGAGGTTCCTTTCCAGCACATGGCTAGGTATTTGTGGAGTATAGCAAGGGAGTCATGAAACAACTGGGCTGGCTACTTACACAGGTAAAGGAGGAGATAATTTTCAGTGTGGACTGCAATAATTCTAGTATCAAGTAGAGAGATATAATGGACTCGGTAGTTTGCATGAGAAACCGTCTCTATTTCACTCTCTGCAACTGACTTCCCATGTAGCATTAAAACAAGACTCAGAATAATCTTATTAAGGCCATCATATTTACTGTCTTCCTTGGATTGCTGTGAATGTAAATCAATGAGTATTTATGGCATTTTTGAGATCTTCCAAGAAAACAAACTAGAAAAGCATGAAATTACTATATGGAAGGACTGAATTATTGCTGCAGCCTAAACATGAATCAGAATAATATCCCACATGGAAAACTGTCAGGAAAGTTCTTGAACCAGGAACCTGGTTCATGGCCAAAGAGTAAATGTGGTTCTGTCTGAATAAACTGCCTGAGAAAATCTGTCTACACACTGCTAGATAGGCATGTAGCGACAATATGGGCAAAGCAATTTTCTCTCGGGCTTCTTACTAAGACTAACCTTGGCTTATGGAAGCTTGTCCCTCCAAGTTCCCTCTGCCATCCGTGACAGAAGAATGGCTTTCCCAGGGGCACCTTAGAGGACTGGAGCTTAGGCTCTTCTGTGTTGCTTCCTGGAGCTGCCTATACAGCCGTTTCTCTCTCATCTTGCTAATTTCTGCACAGAAATAGGCAATGAAACAGTTAATGCTCACAGCTAAAGTATTATTGTGAATGGAGCGATGGTTCTAGTTCTAGTGTCCATATCTATGAGAGGATGGTAGAAATTGGAAGGGATTCAGAAAATAATTTAATGAATAATATGAGGTCAGGAAAATCTGCTGTATAGTAAAGAAGGAAGACAGACAAACCTAGCTTATCCAATAGACACTTGAGAAGTGAGTTGAACTTTGCCTACAAATAACTATGTGGGGAAGAGATATCTGATAAGAAAGAGCTCTTTAGTTTAGCAAGAAAAGACTATGAGAGTTACAAATGTGGATTAGAAAGCATTTCTAATTAAACACTGAAATCACCTACTGAGAGACATGAGAGATTTTCCATTACAAAAAATTATTTACATCAAAACTGAAAAGATTTGCAAAGGATATGCTATAACTCAACCACAGACTACTAAAGTCACTGAAAAAAATTCTAAACCCTTTTGTTTTATGGCTTTGATCTTAAATTCTCTAGAGGCCTACAGTTTTTTGCAACTTTTCCAATAACCTCTTACCCTGTTGGCAGCCTCTGTGCTAGGTAATATTATCAACGTATTCAAGATCAACCAAAGATGATTCTGTAATTTTTACTCCTACTTTAACATCTGTTGTCAGTCAATGGGAACACTGACAATACTGGATAACAAACATTTCTCTGGCACATCCCTGTTGAAAGCAAGTCCAGAAGACGGCCATCAAGTCTTTCATAATTAATGGCAATGCAGTAAAGTTTCTTAACTGGGTACCTTAACTCCTCGACACAGGGGATTCATCTCTTGCTTTACGTTGTGACTCGCTACATTTATACGTTCTGCAGGTCCTGATAGTTATAACAGAATACCAA
Organism: Pandion haliaetus; assembly: GCA_013401275.1. Lineage (NCBI taxonomy): Eukaryota > Metazoa > Chordata > Aves > Accipitriformes > Pandionidae > Pandion > Pandion haliaetus. The sequence goes on along the minus strand of VYZV01023341.1, from coordinate 21,128 downwards.
CCACAAAACTTTCTCCTTATCTGGGTTTCTTGTAGAGATATTTTGTTCGTTTACTTCTAATTAAGAAGTGGTGTGCTCACTTTCATTGTATTTCCTGTTCTGGAGGAATCCAATTACTTAGTTAATAAATCTCTGCTTTAGCATTTTCTTCTGCCTTAGGAAGGCCTTCCTGAAATACTCACTTTAATATAAAGTCAAAGTACTCGCAGCATTAAAGTATATGCTCCCAATTCCTTTTTGGTTAGAGCTCATACAATTTTATCAAGAGGAGAACAGAGGAGCAGTTAATCCCTGCACCGATCTGGGTGTTAATACCCTTCACAAAGAGCCAGGAGGGCAGCTACAGGAGTGTCTGAGGACAGCCAGCAGCCGGGTGTCCCTCGGAGATGCTTCACTCCCCAAGCCAGCACTGTGTGAAGCTGGCCTCAGCAATTGCAGAGTACAACTGGGCTATGTGGTCTGCATAGCCCAGACTCAGCCAAACCGGTCAGCAGTGACCCGCCTTTCTCCCAACACGTTGGACATGCTCTCAAGATCCCTGCAGCATGCAGCATTCCCATTCTTCATGCAGGTAATTACTGGTAGGTCTTGAAATGCCAAGTGTCGTTCAAGAGGACAAGTAATATATCCACTGTGGGACACAGTAAGGCCCTCAATCTACAGATATCCATTTTTCCAGTTACCCCAGCTCCTCACTCCACTTTGCTTCCACTTCCTGTGTAGCTCCCTGTTATTCTAAATGTTTTTAAGTTAACTAACAGACACTGGGATGGGAAGATGCATGATTTGCAGCATAAAAAATTCACTTTGTAAAACTGTGTGAAGAATTTAGAGATGAGATATGTGACAGGGGAGCATCACAACATGAATACGTCAGTACAGTGAGCATCAGCTTTCAGGGATGACCACGCAAACTAGGGGTTCCTTCTGGTTTAGGCTGTGCTATGATATCGCTATTGATTGTCAGGGGTTTGCAGAAGATGGCACTGAGGGTGGTTATGCATGATCACCTTCTGTTCCTATTTTTTATGGTTGGCGATAATAGGACCATCACACATCTGTAGTGCATGAGTGACGGGCTGGGAGATGCCCATTCAGCTGTGTATTTACAATGGGTGGAAATTCTGCTGCAAAATGAGGCCCAGATGGAAAGTCTGTGAGAACCTATGGATAATTGTCAGGCACCAGGGCTGTGGGTGCTGTGCCCACACAGCTCCTCAAGCTCCAAAACCAATGCAACCACCTGACAGAAGCAAGTTATATCACAGAATATAAATTTCAATTCTCCAGAATACAGGGATGTCCACCACACTGGACACAGCTGGTTTTACCATGTTTTCTTTAATTTCATTTGTTTTATTCAGTAGGTACTCTATGATGCCTAGGCATACCCCACCAAAAATAAAACCCTTGCAAGATTTTGCTCTGTGTTTTATCTCCTCTCACTCTTTCTTCCACTCCAGCCTTCATAACCACAGCACATTTATTCATTCTGCACGTACTGTGTGGTCCCAACAAATAAGGGTAACTTGGTTTCCTGTCAACCTTTTCAGTCACAGATTTTACTAGAATGTAAAGACAAACAAATTATCCAAAACATTTCTCTCTACACCAGTCCTGATACTCACCCTTTCTGTATGCTCAAAGACTTGATTTAAAGTCTTCAAGTACTGGAAAATCCACCATGTCTCTAAATAAGTTGCTTCAGAAGTTAACTAACTCCACAGCCATGCACACGCCTCATATCCAGTCTCAATTTGACCAGATTTAGCTTTCAAATGCTAGGCCTTTTGTGCCAGAGTTGTAACCTATCATACAACATATACCTTAAGGTACACACACTATTGATTTTTAAAATCTAAATGGTATTGTTGTGGCTCAACTCTTAAACTAATCCCTTGGAAGATTTAACATGTCCACTATATATATGGAGGTTGATGCCTTATTAAAAAAGACCAAGGCTAAGAGAAATTTTTATAGAATACTTATTTTTCTAGAGAAAAGCTTCATAATTTTAATAAATTTGAAATGTGATTGGGCTAGCGCACCTCTGGCTGTCAGAGGTGTCTACTCCAAAGAGGACTAGCAGTCAATATTGTTGCTCATTCTAAAATTATCTTGGCTAACATATATGGACCCAGCACTAAGTAATATTGAACATTCTTTTTTTTTTTTTTTTTTTTCATTATCAAATTNAGTAGCTAATATATGTGACATCTTTTTCAGCATGATTGCAGGGGAGTGAAACCAGCCTGTTGCAGCAGTAAATAGACTCATCAGTTCAGATTAGCCATAAACCAATGAAGTTCAGAAGAGCACCAGATTCCCATACACAGGATGTGACTTACGCATCCAACAGACAGAATTTATACACTTCCACCCTCCACATCTAATGTGCATTTCCAGATCAACATTTTTCTCCTCTCGAGGAAACTAGACATATCTGTACCCCTGTCTTCTGCTGGACAACTACCTGGGCTGGGGGCAACTGTTTTTGAGACTTCATTCTGATCATGGAGGACGATCAAACCACATTTGAAAAGTGCTTAATTCCTGTTTGTTCCTAGGTTATGAAAACAAGTTGTCTGGTGTTTAGGGTACCTTTTACAAAGACACTCCAACCTTTTAGAATGACATTGCATCTTGATAGAAAGATTTCAGCTGATGTACTGTTCACTAGAGAACTGTAGAAGGTCAGGTTTGGAAAGGAAACTCAAGGATTCCCATCACATTTCATATGAAATTTGGTGACATGGTCTTCTTTACGGTGAGAAAACATTATCCTGGTTAGTTTATACAAGTGGAAGTTAAGTGTGATGCAAGGCTTAAAAGTATGTTCATGGGGAAAATATTTCCAGCAAAAGACAGAAAAAAAGCAAAAGGAAATCCAGTGACTAGGAACCGAAGGAAGAGAATTTCAGAGTATGAATAGACTAAACATTCTTGTCCATGAAAACAGCCATTGAAGCCACTTACCCAAGCAACCCTTCATCAGTTGAGACTCCCAAATGAAAAATGGACCATATTTCTAAAAGCTAATATAGAGATAAAGCAGACAATACCATTCTATTAATGGAACCACCAAGTGCAATTGCTTGGCCTATCTTATGGAAAAGCCTAGACTACAAGTATCATAGTGATTCCTCTGGGCTTGAAGATCTCTGGAAACATCATCAATGCCTTGTGTTTACAGGGGTTTAGTCTTTGTTTTGCCTCTTCTGGTTTTACTAGGCTGATTTTCAGCTTTTAGCCACATGCAGCTTCTTTATGTCTAAAAGTGTCTCTTTTTTTTGTGTTGAGCAGCCTCATTCATTCTGTTTACAGGGCATCATCAATGGAAAATTCTGCTCTTTTTTAAAAATACTGATCCAGACAGAGAGCAAAATATGGTTCTATTTAGCCCACTGAGATGATGAAATTTTCCTCTCACATAGCTTTCTCGGTAAGTGATGTTTCAATATCCTCCTTTGACAGAAGAGGAAAAACAAACTTTCAGAGAACCTGCCTCTCACCAGCTGGCAGATAGATCCCCACTGAAAATGGGGTTGGAAAGCTCACTGTGGCTTCCTTGAGCTACAAAAGGACTGGTGGATGTGGGAGTGCTGAGTGACTGAGGGTGCGTGTTCCAGGAAACATACAACATGGTTGTGATTATGGGGGTAGGGGAGGTGTCTTTATTAATGTCTGAATGGGTTAGACATAAAAAAAACTAAGGGTCACTATTTGGGAGATAGAACCTGCAGTACCAGTGAAATCAAAGTGTAGGCACTATAAATGACAATCAAGAAGCACTTCTTGCCATCAAGACCTATAATTTTTAGGTTACTGTGGACTCTTGAGCTTTGCTGGCAAGCTCAAGAGAGGCCCTATGTCCCAATAGTTCAGCATCTTATTCCCTGTGTTGTGCTGCCTTACATCTCTTGTCAACGTTCAAGACTGTGTAAATCACGTGTAAAATGTAATCACTCATATTTGACAGCATTTGACATGTTTGACTTTACATCCCAGCTGCAAGGTAGCAATGTATGGTTCTCCACAGTGTAAGGATCTTTCACAAAAATAAAACCGTTCTTCTTTCTCCCCATCCACCTCCTCCCTAGTAATTTCTCCATGTACAGATTCAAATAGTAAGCATGTGAGAGAAACAGCTTTCCTGTCTGAGGGAGAAATGTGACATCCAAGTTTTGTTCTGTTTCTGTCAAAGTCTACAGCTTATCTAAACAGTTTGCAATTACCCCAACTAACACCTCTGGGAAGCCGGAGCTAAGGTTGCATATGTTGCCTGTAATTTAGGAACTTGATAAAAATATAGATAATGTTACGTAAATAAAATGAATTTGAATTGTAAGAAATGGGAGGAAAGATTACAGATAAAAATATGCTGGANAAATGTAGCATACCTTCATATTTTGCTGGCAGCTTACAACTCCCAGATTTCAGTTTATGTTACAGAAAGTATGTAGTCAATTCCCAATGAAAAGCTGATTTAAAGGGCACCACTGGGGATTGTAAGGAGATTAAATTGTTTTAATATTTTCAGTACACGGAAGGGGGAATTTAAATGGGAAGCTGGGAATCTTTGTTCCTTATGTGAAACATAAAGGTCAAGATTTTGCCACAGATACAAGAGTTGGAAGATAGTTTCTGGTTGTGTAGATGTCCATATGTCCTGGGTGGGTGCTTAAGACATCCTTAAATCACATATGCTGCACATTGATGGCTCATCTTGTCAATGTACAGAGTGATTGTAATGTGGGGCCTTTCATTATTATGGAAGATGTGCAATGGGACGAAAGTAGACTAAAGGTTGTTGAGATCTTGAACTTTCTGGGGTTTTAGCTTTTTAAGTTACCTTGCTAAATTTCCCATTAAGCGTACTTGTTTTACACTCTAGTCTTTCATCATTATTTTTCATTCTTCAGATATGTATATTTTTTTGAAATTTAATTTAGATTGTTGGAGTGCTGGTTTTTCTGTGGAAGAAATGTCACCCCTTTCTAGAATAAAATTAATCTTGTGCAAAAAGCCAGCACAAGACCTAATTTAAATACCACACTGCCCACCATTGCCAACTTGTCCATCATAAAAAATTCATGCAAGCCTTGCTTGTAGCTTAACCCCTCACAAAGCTCTAGCCATATATAGCAGAATATATCCACGCTACTCATGAGTTATCACAGTTTTTGTACAAGAGAGAAGGAGGAAAAAGGGACCAATAAAAGATGGAGAGTTTCCTCTCCACTCTACTCACTCCCAAGAAAAATAACATTTTATACTATTTTATGCTTTATTTTTTAGCAGGCTGTGTATCCTCTCAAAGCACCATTTCCTCTACTTCTGACAGGAACTGATCATGCAAAGAATAAAAAACACTCATAGCTTAATGCTTGCACAAGGAGAAAGCACCTGTGACCTGACAGGTTCAACTACAGCTGACAAAGCCTTCTGAATTTGTGGATTGATGCCATTATCATGGAAGAAAATTGGATATACACAGCTCCCAATCACCTCCTCAGTGTTTGCCACTGCTTTGTTGAATTCCCCCACACCCACTGAGAATTCAGCATATGCTGTATCCAAGAAGGAAAGCTACAAAAAATTTTAAATCGCTGGCTGGGATGGGCTTCTTCAGGCTCATAAAAATTAGCAAGCAAAGTTCTTATGCATCCATAGTTCTTTTTCAGCCTAGCTAATAAACTTTTACCAAACTAGTCATAGACACCAGTCATTGGTGAGATGATCAAAGAAGAAAGTTGTAAAATAGAGTTACAAAAGATCTTGGTGTAAGCAATTAACATATTTGCCCAGAAAAAATATCATTTGGGGTTAATTAAAACTATTCATAAATTCATACTGAATTTAGCAAGTCTACAGAGATTTTTTTGGGAGGACAGAAAAAAATAATTTTGACATTTTCTTGATAAATATTTTGATTTTTGTACAAAACATTTTGTTTTGAAATTTGCCTACAGTTAGTATTCTTAAGACTAAAAAACAATTCACAAAATTGAAATGAATTCTCTGCTTTGGTATTGAAGAAAAAAAGGCATCTTGAAAGAATTTTTTATGTTGCTAGGAGAAAAAAAATCAATTTTTATTAGCCAAAAAAAGGAAAAGATTTATTTCAGTATCATCAACTCGGAATTCAAGCTGAAAAACCACCTATTGATAAAGCGCTAATATGACACCTTCAACAACCAGCATTCAGTAACTGTAAAAAAAGGTTGACATTGAACATGCGTGGACTTGGCTCAATTTGGTCAGCTTTTTCCCTGCTCCCTAGCCTTCTGTTTCTGCAATTGAGAGGTAATGGGTAATTACACAGGAGGTTGTCCTTCAGTACACATTGCAGCTCCATCACATCAGGCAGGGAAGGGAGAAAGACGACCGAGCAAAAAGGACTGCCCCTTTTACTGTTTTTATTCTATGGGCCCCTAGAAGAACCTGAAAACCTAGAGTCTGTGGAGAAAACCCATGGTTTTGGCAGATATGGAATTTTCCAGCCATGTGGCTTTTGAGTCGTGACAAGCCAAAAAAGTAAAAAGAAAAAAAAAAAATTAAAAAATATCTGTTGAAAAGAATGCTTTGGTTTCTATATGAATCCAAAAATGCCTCATCCAATTTGTCTCAAATTTTCCAGAAAACTTCTGCTCTGTCATGAGATCATATATATGAAATGTACAGACTGGTTTGTAGTTTTGGCAAAGATGGGAAGGATGGCAAATTGGATTGTATTTTCAAAAAGAGAATTAGGGTCTCATCTTTGAATTATCACCTATTTAGGCAAGTCCTGCCACTCATGACTCTTTAATCATTAAAAATTACTAAAAGAGCAGTAATATGTTTCTGGGAACTACTCTGCACTGGCAAAGAGATCATAAAATGTGTAGCAGGAGGATAAGACATAAGGAAAATAGGGATATGTGGGGAGACCACAGAGAATAAAGAGGAAGGAGTTAAAAAAGCTTGTGAAGATGCTGTGTGCAAGAAAGAGCTGACAGGGAGCTCAGGGGACTGTGTGGCATAGTAGGATTTTAAGGACCATAGAGGATTGTAAAGTGCAGAAGAGAAAGCACAAAGAGATGTTGGGAGCCTGCGCCAGCGAAGAGCCTCCTGAGGGAAGAGAAAGAAATAAAAAGTCATTTTCTCCGAGAGGATAGAATAACTAAAGTAATTTCAGATCAGAGAGAAGGGAAAGCCAGTTTATGCCATTGCTGGAATAATACATATATATAAAAGTAGATGGGCTAATCACTTGAGTGGACTTGGGACTCCCACCTTCCCAGCATTTGCACCGCAGCAGAGCTCCAGTACACCACCACCCACCTTGCTGCCAGCTCCTTCTGCGCTGCAGGGAAACTACCATCGCTCCCCCAGAATGCATCCATGCAGGCATTGTAAAGGGTAACGGGTAAAGGGTGAAGTCAACACAAAATTTTAATTAGTAAACTATGTTCTCAAAATACCTTAGAAGTGGCTTACACTGAAACATGCATAAGGATACCTGGGCTAGATGTAAGATCATCCAGTTACGCTTTCAGCATACTGAAGGTCACCACCTTAAAGAAATGAAACACTTCAACATAAAATACATAATGATAAACTACAGCACCCAGTAATAATCTGCAACAAAATAATTCTGAGCTAGAAACCTCCTCAACTCCTGTCTTAAACTCCTTTGAATGCCTTGGGATGATGCCTTTTATTACTTTTTGTCATGATTTCATTTTTCCTTTGCAAGGAAGAAAATCTCTGTTACTCTTGGAAAGACACGGGAGGGAACCTGAGGTGTCATGCAGCTCACTGCCAGAAACACATATGAAGGCAGCCTACTTGGCAGGAGGAAAATGGCTGGCCCTGCCTGTCAGCCGCATGTGTTTCCTGGTCTTTATTCTCCCTAGCGTTACCACATGTCACAAAGTACGTTACAAAGCATTAGCAGGAATTGCAGGCTTCCCACCCAAACAAAAACACGAAAAACAACATTGCAATTAAGTGTTATCATTTTTAATTAACAAATTATGACGCCTGAAGATGGGTCGTTGCTCCTGAGCTGACACAATTCATTAAGACCTTTGACTTTTGCACTTTTTAGGGGTGAGGGAGAGCAGGGAGGAGGTTTAGCTTATTTTTTCCCTAATCGCTCTGCCTTTTGAGGGGAGAGCCAGGACTACGGGCATTTAGGTGATGTCATCTGCTAGACAGCAGCCATATGGAGAACATGAAATGGAAGTTTTCTACCCAGCTCCTGGCAAACCTGTGGCGGATGCCACATGACTGCTTGAAGCAGTCCACTGAGACACAACAGGCACAATCCCCATCCTTTAAAATATGCAAAGGGGCCACTGGCACAATCCCTGCGGTTGATCTGTGGGCAGACGTTTTATCCCATGTAGTCTCTTTTAGCCCTCGTCTGTTCCAAGGGCTGGTGTCCAGGAAAGGACTATGCTGGCTGAAAGGAAGCAGAACACAGGACCTTAATGAACCTCCCGAGTCACCAAAGCAGGCAATCGCATCATGTAATCCTTTTAAAATATTTACCAGCCCCATCTTAAAGTTTGTTCAGCTTCCAGTTTCCATTATTCCTACCGACGCTTTTCCTCACTCTCCCAATTCACAGCACACATTTGCTCAGAGCCATTTGCTCTCATGCCAGGACGGTCACTCAACTTATATTGCTCTTCTGTACCCCAGCCGCTTGGCCCTGGATTATGCATGGAGAACATTAGTATCTTCTTCCTGGTCTTCTCACAGCTGCGTTAAAAAAAAAGACAAATTGACTTGGTCTCCACACATAAGACAGGCTTTGTATTGACAGCCACTCCAGCAGGCATCCTTTGCAATTTTACTTCCAGTTTAGCCTTTGCCAGGCATGAACTGTATTCTCACTGAACTCTTATATCACAGTATTAAAAGTCAAACTCCGTTAGAAATGCCTCAATATACTGTAGGATGGCATTTGTTTTCTCCACAGTCAGAGCACACTGGCAACTCACAGCCAACCTGCAATCAAGTAAACCCCCCAGTTCTTATCTTGTTCTGAACAACCTTGCCCTCCCCTTTCTATGCACCAATATTCACAGCCATCTGCTTTTTCCTGTGTGAATCATGACCTTGTCTGTAGCAATGATGTCCCCAGCCCTGTGCCATGAGCAAAAGCTGTGGTTGCTTTCTCACGTTTTGTACGTTACTGAAACCATTTGATGAGATCCATCCCACCTCCATAGGCACTTCCCATACTGCTCCTTCCCTGAGAAAGGTTGTCCTGGGAATCACTAGATTTTGGATATGTCATGGAAGGATGTTGTCCAGCCAAAGAACCCAGCCCGCAAGAGAGAAACCCAAGAGCCTGTAATGCAATACACAAGCTTATTTTAATAATGAAATATGGTTCAAAAAATCAAAAGAAAATATAATTCAGGGATGTTGAAATGTTATGGTTTAGGTGAAGATGTCAAAAAAACCCTACCTTTCTGGGTAAAGCCTTTCAGAACTTCCACTCTGCGGGAAGGTGGATGCTCCAAGCATTTGATATGCTAATGTTAAGGCTATTTTTAGAAAAATATGATACCTAACTATTTTTATTTCCATTCTTTACTAAAATTCAAAATGAAGGTCACTTTTGGATCAGCCACATGAGACTCAGAGACATTCAACTGTAAGACAAATTTTAATATATTTATACACCAAATGATACAGGTGACAGTTTGCATCGTTATAATTTCATAAGCAAAAACACTGGGGAAATGTAGGCTAGTTTGCAAGGTTGCTAATCGAGCAAAACACTCCCTATTGATAATATGGATTTTGTAACAAGGAGTAATATGTGTTGGGATTATGACCCTATTGTCTGTCATAGGAGTTGATCTTTAAATTTGCTGCAGCAAATTGAGAAAAGAGCAAATATCTGTACCTGTAGCATCCTTCTTTCTTGCTTTAGTATGTAAAACTCACGGAATTAAGCTGGTTGTTCTCACAGCTGCCTGTGTTCTCAGCGTGGCGTTCCCCACTATTGTTAATCTGGTTATCTCACTCTGGGTGGGAATTAGCCATGATTTCATCTTGAATTTAAAATAATACAACAAAAACAATTACATGAAATGATAGACATGGGAGAGGTACCCTGTAAATATGTTTTCTGACTACAGAAAATTTCAGGGTTTTTAATCAAACCTTTCCAAACTGACTTGGCAGAACAATCATGCTATGCAAAGTACATCAAATCAACTTCTGCAAAAGAAAAGCAAAATGTCTTTCAAATGGGCAGGTTGGCTTCTTTTATTTTAATTTCCCATGTTTTACTTTTTCTTTAGGAGACTATGTCAAAGTGAAAATGCTGTATAAATTATAGACATGATCTATGACGCAGAATAATATTTATAACATGCCTTTAAAGTTATGTAATGTTGAGAACAGAAATGCAATTAAAGTAGAGAGGAGAGGAGAGGAAGTTCTGCACTCTGCAGAGCGTGCTGTCTCATCTTTTAAACAATGCAACATGATGGAAACCAATAAATGTTTCTGCAGAGGTGACTGGTTTCTTGTATGATGTATTGATATGGGAGGGGTTGATCTCAAAGATGCATTTTTTCAAAATCAATTTTTCAAATTCATTTGGGGAAAACAATGACATTTTCATTTTCTTTGTAAGAAAAGTATGTGCTATCTTCCCCATATGTTCTCAGAAGAGTGCAGGCAAAAGAGGGCATTTGGAAGTTATTTTCTAGTGTGTACTAAATTATTTCACGTGTTTCAAAAATAAAACACCATGTTTATATGCACGGATATATTTTAGAAAGAGATGGATAGCTTCTCAGAAATGGCAAACCAAGATGACAGCGGCATCAGAGACTTTCTCAGGATGTCAGCTGCACTAGAGAGGTCTCTTGTTTTCCACTGACAGAATAGGAGTAATTAATTTCGTGATTTCACTTTCACAAGAGATATTAATTTTATTTATTTATTTGCTTTTCATATAGCAACTTAAATATTCATCTCTTACTATTTCCCATCTGCCACATTCTGCTTCATGCAACTGTCCATTTGTGACTGATAAATACCAAAAATGTGGCAAGTCTTCATCTGTGTAGACTGCCCATAGGATACTAGGTATCAGAATCATTAGCCCTTTTCAAAACATATCAAATATAACTTCAGTGTCATGTCCCAAAAGTTCCTCACCATAAAGCTGCCCATGGGATATCTTTGCCTTCTAGTGCTCCAAACAGAGGGAAGATTGATCAGAAGAGCCGACACCATGCAGCCACATAACCAGTACTGCACTGCAGCAACAGCAGCATTAAGGACATTTCCCTTGAGAAATGTTAGCTTGCATCTACGAAGAGTTGTTGTTCGGGTAACTTTTAGTATGGTGTCCTAGAGAACTTCTTAATGCTCTGTCACAACAGTGCACCAGGAAAGGACTGATGGTGAGAGAGATGCCATGTGAGGCAGAAGTCTGACAACTAGGGAGAAGAGAGGCATCAAGTAAACCATGTAAATGAGTACCTTTACACTGCAAATCTTAATTTCTGGGGACATGTTGATTTTTTTACTGGAAGAATCCAAATTCCCTGGGAAAATGCCCAAATCAAATAAAATTCAACACTTTTCAAACAGCTCTAGCATATAAAGAAAACAAGAGGGTGGAAAAAAAAGAAAATACATCCAACTACAGTAATTTGGAAGTGTTTTATGCTCATTTATTATCTCATTTGCTTGATTTTCTTCTGGGGGCTTGATCTGTCCAGAGAATATGAATTTTGCCTTTCCCTGTATTAGAAGAGCAGGGTGTATATGAAGGGAAAGGCAGATCAAAGCCTGAGGACACATAACAGAGAGATGGCACAGAAACAGAGCGGAGGAAAGGAACAGGGTAAGGAACGTGTAGGAAAGGTTGAGAAGGCTGCTAGTTATTAATGCCAAAATAATATCCAGCCCTCTGAGGGTCACAGCCTGAAGACATCACCAAAGGTGATGGAGAGAGCACTGGGGATCACAGTTGAACTTGGCTGTCTTTCCTCCTGCTCCTTTTATCTTCCAAGACACAATAGCAGCAAGTGAAGGTGTTGCATCAGGCATGGAGTCCTGGTCTAGACCATTCCCACACACTGGTTTTACAGGGCAAAATATAACAGAAATTCTATGCTGGTGAGTCTCTGGGTATATAATGCACAAATGCACTTTCCAGAGAAAGGGCTTCATAGATCATCCTCTTCTGTATTAGGTGAGGAGGATCCTGAAGGAACCTGGACTGATATGCAAGACTGCGCAGAAAGATAATTAAGATCTTGTATATTCAGGCCTATTTAACAGGAGGGAGATTATTGCTGATCACAAATTCAGTGGTGAGAGATCGGGTCCTCACACATTTTAAAATTCAATCCTTCTGTTAAGACGCTCAGATCTGTCAACCCTATCTCCTCAGACCCAACCATGTTAACTCAGCTGAAGCCGTTCACCATGCTCAGGCATCACCAATGGCTACATTTATATTTCTCCCTCACAGAATTATCAAAAGTGGACAGACTGGGACTTTTGCAATAACAACTTTAGAAATGTGAAAATTTCTAAAAGAGAAACTTGGTGGGAGAAAGCTAAATTAAGCATTTTAGCATGTCAGACAAGCCTCACATGAGATCCTCTTCAAAATGGATATAAATGCATCAAAATGGACATTTAATCACAGCAGGTTAATTGTGATGAAAATGTTCTTGCTGTAGTTATTTGTTATTATACCTTGATTTTGAACAGGATCTTATGAATTCTGACCTATCTATTTCCCTCTCCAGCAAAGACTATGCCATGCTTAGAATTGGGATCAGGCTAGTTTCTTAAGGGTGTAATTAGTTATTTAAGGAGCAAATATGGAAAACAAAGGTGTTCTGACTGAAGCAGGCTTCAGGGACACAAGGATTAGCAAAGTGAGGACTGAGCCATGTAGATATCAAATTGTGTCCCTCTTACTAGGCAGAGGGGTGCCAGAATAACATTCTGTGCTCTTCCAGGAGTCTGGATACAAGCCAGTGCCAACAAACCATAGGCACAGAAAGACAAGCCCCATTTTATAGATGTAAGCTTACCCCACTGTGCTGCAGAGGTTTTGAATAACCATGGAGCAGCAGATTCATCTGGTGACTTGGAGTCTGAAGGCAGGGCTACTGATGTCTTTTCCTGCCTCATTAAGTCTGCACTGGGAAAGAAAAGGGCATGCATAATATTTTTAAAATTTCCTTTTCAAAGGCCTAGAACTAAGAAAAGAAAAGAAAAGAAAAGAAAAGAAAAGAAAAGAAAAGAAAAGAAAAGAAAAGAAAAGAAAAGAAAAGAAAAGAAAAGAAAAGAAAAACAAACACACACGTTTTTTAACAACTGACAAAAGCTGACAAATCCTGGCCCCAAAGTACTCAGAAATGGCACAGAAAATTTGGGTTTAGGTTTTAGAGAAGACTATGTGAACAACTTAAAGCAAAGAAGATTATTTTGAGGAATCATCCCTTTTTGGTAAAAACTGTCCTTTTTTTCTTTTTACAAAGTAAAGTTTGGATGGAAATTTTTTAGCTAGCTCTGCTCGCAATCAGATACATGTCATAGCTCTAAGACAAGCCACGTGGGCTCATTTTGCTAGGACTCTAGTAAAATATAAGCTCTTCTTTGACTTCACAGATATGAAAGGAAGCCAATTTCTGATGTTAGACTTTTGTTTTCCTCCTTTTGCTCTGCAGGACAAGTGAAGAGATCTGTAAAATGAGCTGAACTAGAGGCATGTAGTCTTGGAAAACAGACACCACATATGTGTGCTGTGGTTCCAGAATTGTAGGTCATTATATCTGGTAATACCTCTCAGAAAACTTCAAAACAAGAGTCAGAAATAATTTTTATCAAACACTCCATTTTCTGCATTGCTCTGCTCCTGCTAAAAGAAATACAGATATTTGCATAAAAACTGCTTTGGTCTTCATTTTGTTCTTTTAAGGTGCACATGTCCTGCTGTTTAGTCCTCACTGGGATTCACAGATTTCTTCAGAGCAACCAATAGTGATGTGATAATCTTGGACTAGAGTCCTGAACTCGGGCAAAGATCAAAAAACTAAGAGGCTATTTTCTTCCAAGTACTCTGAGAAGTGTTAAAACTTGGAGCCAGAGAGAGAGTGTACAGGTCAACCAGTGGGCTGCTAGTCCTGCCATCCTGCCAAAATTACATTTGTTAGAGTTCTAATAGGGACAGGCCAAACAGACTGGGGGCCACTTCTGCCGGGTCCAGATGCAGAAATAAAAACAGACTCTGCCCAGCAGAGCTTATGCTACAAATGCCATTGACATGCATGAAATCAGATCAACAGGATTGCCTGTATCCACAGAAGAGGGTTGAGGGTTTTTCCCTAAAAATGATCTAGGTTGCCTGAGTTCAGTAAGCTACTTGAACAAAGCATTACGGCAGTCACCAGAGTAGTCCCTTTCATCTTAATAGACTACTCACATTTAAAAATGTTCCAAACTGGAGTCTAGAACAGCACATTTCTGTGCTGCCATTTGATCTCCACTCCAGAACAGTGTGCCTGTGCAGTGAAGTCACTTCTCCATAACTGGGTTGTCTCTGACTAACACATACAAAATGTTAAATAAAACAATGTAACAGGCATTTCGCAGGCTGTGAGAAGAGACCGGCAGCAGGCGTGGTTCCATGCAAGGTACATCAGGTGCCACTGCCTGCTCTACAGGAAGAACATTCATGAAAATCAAAGGCAAGATGGTAAATGTGTTTAAAATGTAACTTCACTGCAAAACTCATACAAAACTTTTCTCAAGTCTTGCATCAGGGGAAAACAAAACAAGATTCTTATTCCTTTCCTGCAGCAGCCCTTCCTAGCACCGTACTTAATATTTTCCTTCAGGTTACTTTCAAACTCTGAGTTCACGCAGAGCTGGTTCCCAGATGAACCCCTTCTCCCAGCCATGCAGCCTGGAGTTCTCTGTCTACAGGGCAGGTGCAGCACCAGCAGATGTAGCATGAGTTTCTCCAGATATTCACAGAGCACACCTGTGGAAAAGGATGTTGTTCACACAACACACAGTTACTGTGGAACCCATTTCTCCGGGAAACTGGCACAGCTCAAAACCTAACAGCAATAAAAAAGGACCAGATTTATGTGGCTTTCAAGAACATCCACAGCTGCTGCAGGTAACAATAGCAAACATCTCGTATGTGAGGGCTTATGCCACCTTCTAACTCCTAGAGATCTGAATGGGACTAGATAAAAAGGTCAAATTAGCCTCTTCTCTTTTCTCACCCACTGTACCACAGGATCCTCATTTCTTCCTCTGAAGACTTTGTTCTAGATCATGTGGGATCTGGACATTGGACTGGATGGGCAACAGTCCAACAAGGCCATCAGTTCCCACTTATCTACACCACAGAAGAAGGAAGAGGGGAGTTCAGTTGCCCGATGTTTTTTCTTCTTCACCTCTTTCCATTGAGATTTGATAACAGCTGTCATGTACTTTAGTGCCTTTCATCCACTAAGCTCAAAGCACTCTCTGTAGAGGTCACGTCCTGTTATCACCAGCCTAGAAAGGGATGTTGAAAGAGCTGAAGTGACTTTCGCTAAGCATCACACAGCAACTGAACATAAGAATCAAGAAGAAAACCCCAATATGCTTCTACACCTTCATAACTTTGCAGCCATGCTGTGTTTTCTAGTTGAGCTGCACGTGTCATAACTCTGCCCGCTGTAGGCTGGCATCCAGCCTGCTGCTTTCTTCTAATCAGACTCTGGCTTCTCGCATTGGGATTGTGGTGGGCTCTGCTTTGAAATGAGATGCCTGAAAATGGTTGACACCTGTAGTCCTTTGGCTCTCGGGAAAATTTGTTAACCTTCAAGAAAAGTCTTGGAGAGGAGGGACTTTCAAGTTTACAAGATGGTGAAGTTCTCTTTGGTTCCTTTAAAAAGCATTAGCAAAGGTCAGATTAACAAGTCAACACTGAAACTAGATACGACCAAGACTCCCAAAATTGATGCAGAAAAGAAAAGAGGTGGGTGGGGACTGGGTGTGGGGGAGAAAGGCCCACAACACAACATTGGCTCTGATCCTTTCCCCCTTGTTGGGCCTGGGGCACACTTGATAAGGTGAAGGGAAATTGTAAAATTAGACCTGGCAACCTACACAGAGAGGCCCAGTGCAAGGCCCTTGGCCTGAGGCAAGCTGAGAAAGTTGAGGAATTGTGGGGGAAAGGGGACTTGGCAGGCTAACTTCCTGTGGCTGCATCCAGGGCTAATTAGTTTTCAGTGTTCTGTGTGTGTTTGAATGGAAACGAGCCAGCACTGAGAGGCACGGGGTGAGGAAATCAAAAACACATGCACCAAGAAGGAAGAAGGGGG